>OX941094.1:46511199-46783699 GCA_954870635.1 Arctium minus | reverse complement strand
CAGTTAAACGCAGTCTTCATGTATAGAGCCATGTGTGGAAATAAGAGCAGTCTCCTATAGATAGAGAGAGTGATTATTTCAATCTTTGCAGATTCAAATAAGTAATGTGTGGTAACCCTGAATCAACAAATGACTCAGTTTGGAATGCCTGTTAGTAACACACAGTTACTGAGTAACACAAAGTTACTATATAAGGAGTTGGGTTTTGATGTTGGCTCCCCAGGACTTCCATTCAATCATTGAATAACACATGGTTATCTATGAACGTTCTGACAAAAAACAAATTTATGTGTGCTCGTGCATGTGTATGAAAGAATTAAGCACCGATGATTGCTTTTGATTGTAGGCTCAAAGTATGTAAACTTGTTGAGACAACAACAAATTATACAAGGACTCAATGTGTATGAGAAAGAGTTGAAGGTGGGGCAACTTTCCTTCTTTTTCAATATTAGTATCTTCCAAGTGAAGAACCAATAGCGTATGTGTTGCGTCCCCAGAAAATGTGAAACATTCTCTTTTTGAGAAAAAAATGAGTAGCTGGTGGGGTTTTATGCAAGAGATGGCATGGGCTAGGTGCCTTTTTCAACTCTCTCCTACCGTTTTGGCTCAGATGTCTTGGGTCGAGTTTAAGAAGAAAATTTTGGAAGAATTCTGCAGCAAAAGAACTATGGACCGCATTGAAGTTGAGTTTCGGTCTCTAGTGAAAGGAAACTTGACGGTGAGGGAGTACACACGTTAGTTTATGGAGAAGCTCGGATTGGTGGGGCACGTGGCCCCAACGGAAAAAGAGAAGATAAAGGCTTACCTCAATGTCCTACCAGTAGACATGTTGTCCATGGTCCACAACTCCAAAGCTTCTAATCTTCGCGAGACGATTGAGGAAGCTCAGTTCATGAAAGAGATCTTTGCGAGGAGCAAGGCGGAGAAAGCGGTAGTGGTCGGGGATAAGAGAAAATAGGAAAGCAATTATGTACCTCCTAGGAAGAATCGACCATTTGTTGAGAATCGGAACCTCAACAACCGTCAAGAGGCATGGTGGTGCCAAAGGTGTCGAAGAAAGCATCACGGCAACTGTAATCCTAATTTCACCTCTTGTGCCAAGTGAGGTAAGACCGATCATCTTGCTAAAGATTACCCGATCAAGGGGATTGTCTGTTTTGAGTGCAAGATGCCGGGACATTTTCGAAAAGATTGTCCGAAGTGGAAGACGGGGAGTGCCTCGGAGAAGAAAGAGAACCCTCCCAGAGTTCCTAGTTGAGCTTTCCAGATGACGGCCGAAGAGGCCAAGGCATCCACTGACGTGGTATAGGGAACGTTTCTTCTAAACTCCGTACCTGCTCGTGTGCTATTTGATTCGGGTGCCAGTTTCTCTTTCATATCTGATTCGTTTCGTGAAAAACTTGTCATGCCCACTAATAGTCTAGAGAATGCTTTAGTGGTCGAGATAGCTAATGGTAGTCAAGTGTTAATCCGTGACGTCTTGAAAGATTGTACCCTTGGTATCGAAGGAAAGAAGTTCTTGATCAATTTGATGCCAATGGTCATTGGTGGATTCGACGTAGTGGTCGGCATGGATTGGTTGGCGGACAATCATGCTGAAATCCTATGCTCCAAGAAACTAATCTGACTCCCTATATCGGATGGTGACATAGTGGTAGTTTATGGTGAAAGAAGGAAAGGTGATGTGGCGGTTATCACCATGGCTAAAGCGCGAAAGTGTTTGGTGAAAGGATGTTCGTCCTTTCTAGCTTATGTGTTAGACGCGAAACTCGAGAAGAAGAAGCTCGAGGACGTGAAGGTGGTGTGCGAATTCCCTGATGTCTTTCCGGAAGATCTTCCCGGTTTGCCACCCGATCGCCAGGTGAAGTTCCGGATCGACCTCTTACCGGGGGTGGCTCCAATTGCACGAGCCCCTTACCGGTTAGCGCTATCGGAGATGCAAGAGATAATAGCTCAAATGAAAGAACTTTTGGAGAAGGTTTTCATAAGGCTGAGCTCATCACCTTGGGGAGCTCCGGTCCTATTTGTCAAGAAGAAGGACGACACGATGAGGATGTACATCGATTACCGTGAACTGAATAAGGCCACGGTGAAGAATAAGTACCCACTCCCGAGAATCGACGACTTGTTCAATCAACTTCAAGGAGCGTATTGTTTTTCAAAAATCGACTTGCATTCGGGATATCACCAAGTGAATGTGAGAGGGGAAGACGTCCCGAAGACGGCTTTTAGAACGCGTTACGGCCATTACGAATTTCTCGTAATGCCGTTTGGTTTAACGAACGCACCGGCGGTGTTTATGGATTTGATGAATAGAGTGTGTCGACCATTCCTCGACAAGTCAGTCATTGTATTCATTGAAGACATACTCGTTTACTCCAAGAGCGAGTCAGAACATGAGCAACGCCTACGCAAAGTTCTAGAAGTATTGAGAAAAGAGAGGTTGTAAGCCAAATTTTCCAAGTGTGACTTTCGGCTTGAAGAGGTTCAATTCTTGGGTCACGTTATCACTCGAGAGGGAGTGAAAGTAGACCCCTCCAAGATAGAAGCAATGATGAATTGCGAACCTCCCAAGAGTCCGTCCGAAATCCGAAGTTTCTTGGGTTTGGCGGGCTACTATCGGAGATTCATTCAAGACTTCTCCAAGATCGCTTCTTCCTTGACGGCCTTGACTAGAATGAATGTGAAGTTCGTTTGGACCGAAACGCAAGAGAAGGCGTTCTAGACTTTACGGAAGAAATTGTGTGAAGCTCTAATCTTGTCGCTACCCGAAGGGTCGGAAGACTTCGTGGTTTATAGCGACGCTTTGAAAATGGGATTGGGATGTGCGTTAATGCAAATATCCAAAGTAATCGCTTACGCATCGAGACAACTCAAGATTCACGAAAAGAATTACCCTACCCATGATCTAGAATTGGCGGCGGTGGTGTTCGCTTTGAAGCTTTGGCGACACTACCTCTATGGCACGAAATGTACTCTCTACACGGATCATAAGAGTTTGAAGTACGTTTTTGATTAAAAGGAGTTGAACATGAGGCAAAGGCGGTGGCTCGAGTTACTCAAATATTACGATTGTGATTTGATTTACCATCCCGGTAAGGCAAACATGGTGGTCGATGCTTTGAGTCGGAAGGACTATAGCGAGAGCATTCGAGCTACCCTGTCGAGAATCGACTTAGTGTCAAGTCTTATTGAGAAGATCAAGGCATCTCAAGTGGAAGCATTGTTGGAAGAAAATCTCAAGGAAGAAGTCTTGACAAAGCAACAGTTACTCTTATCGGAAGATAGCCGTGAAGTTAAATTGTTCAACGGTCGTGTGTGGGTGCCCAAGGTTGGGGGCAATCGGGAACTTCTTCTTGAAGATGCTCAAAAGTCCAAGTATTCCATTCATCCGGGTAGTACAAAGATGTACCGGGACTTGAAGCTACATTATTGGTGGCCGGTGATGAAGCTTGACGTGGCACGTTACGTAGTGCGTTGTGTGACATGTTTGCAAGTAAAGGCCGAGCACCAACGACCGTATGGGAGTCTTAAATCCTTAGAGATCCCTGAGTGGAAATGGGAGCACATTACCATGGAATTCGTGACTAAGTTTCCCAAGACTCTTCGAGGTCACGATACCATATGGGTGATAGTTGACCGGTTGACCAAGAGCGCTCATTTCTTGGCCATGCATGAGACACTACCGATGGACAAGTTAGCGAAGCTTTACATCGACGAGGTGGTCTCGAGACATGGGGTACCCTTTTCTATTATTTCGGATCGTGACAGTCGGTTCACTTCTAGCTTTTGGGATGGCCTACAGAAAGAACTTGGTATGCGCGTGAAGTTGAGTACGACCTACCATCCTCAAACTGACGGTCAAAGTGAGAGAACGATCCAAACGCTAGAAGACATTCTAAGGTCTTGCGTTATCGACTTCGGGGGTAGTTGGGACTCTCACTTACCTTTGGTGGAGTTTGCTTACAATAATAACTACCACTCGAGTATCGAAATGGCTTCGTTCGAGGCCTTATACGGGCGGAAGTGTAGAACTCCCGTATGTTGGCTTGAAGCGGGAGAGAAGCAATTCACCGGACCTGAAATCGTGCAAGAGACGATAGATAAGGTCAAAGGCATTCGGGAAAGATTGAAAGCGGCCCAAGATCGGCAAAAGAGCTATGCCGATAAGAAGAGGCGACTGATGGAATTCCAAGTGGGCGATCGTGTGATGTTGAAGGTATCGCCATGGAAGGGCATTATACGGTTCGGAAAACGCAAGAAGTTGAGTCCCTGTTTCCTTGGACCATTTAAAGTGCTTAAGCGTGTGGGCTTGCAAGCTTACCAGTTAGAACTTCCTCCAGAAATGAACGGGATCTACAACCCATTTCATATATGTTACCTTCGGAAGTGTTTGGCGGAAGAAGAAAGCGTTATCCCTCTTTCCGAGATTAGAGTAGACGAGGGTAACCGTTGTGTTGAAGAACCCAAGGATATTTTGGAGAGAAAGTCAAAGAAACTTCATCACAAGGAAGTCACTATGGTTAAAGTGCAATGGAAGCATCATCGTGGTGCCAATGTGACGTGGGAAGCCGAGGAGGATATGAAGCGAAGATACCCTCACTTGTTCGATTAGTTGGGATTTCGGGGATGAAATCGATTCCAAGTTGGGGAGGATTGTAACACCTATAAATTTGTGTAAGTCCAGATTCCCAACTTGTCCGTTTTGCGACTTTTATGCGTATCTTTATACTTCTGTACGTTGTATCTTTTCCCTTTTGTCGTCACACATGTCGCGGGTTCAAATCTCGGATTTTAGGGCCTCTGTACCAATGGCGTGACTGTGCCTCGCGATAGTGACAATGTCACTATCTCCAGGGCACTATCGCGAGAGGAGTACCACTTGCGGTACATATGGCGTGATTGTGCCCCGTGATAGTGATAATGTCATTATCGCATGTCACTATCGCGAGTGGGGTCTGAGTGTTTATTAGGACCAGCTCCGAAAATGTCTCATTTTATCTGATTCTTGAAAGGAAGCAAAGTCGTTTTCTCTACAGTCCTTTGGTAAGTTCCAACCTCACTCTTATTCATTTATGGTGATTACTCTAGGTGATCTAAGGTATCTTTGGTGAAGACTTCTCCTCCTCAAGAGCTTGTGTCATCTTCTCTACATCTAGAAATTTGCTAGGGTTTAGAATAAACCCATTGTGAGTTCATACTTCCTTTTTATTAAACTTTATACACATCAAAATGCATTTTTTACTTCTAAATATCTCATTGTTTACATTTTCATTGTTGGTGAGATTTTGACCTAACTTGGTATTTTGGAGATTTTTAGGGTTCTTACCATTTTGTAAAATAAAGAAGTATTTCATGTCTTTGAACTATAAATATGGATGTTTTCATATTTTGATGAGTAAATGTTCAACCTATGGCAATTTTTAGCCATGATTATGTTTTAAGCATATTATGGGTATTTGGGTGAAAGGGTTATTTTGTAAAAAGGGAATAAATGGTTTAATCTTGAGGAAATCCATATTTCATTAAAATGGTTTTTACACTTATAGTGTTTACTTGGTAAGGAGATATATTTGAAAATGAGAAGATAGCCTTATGATTTATGTTTGGGCTTTGTATTTCTTATCAGCAGTTAACCATAAAATGTGATTTGGGAAATATTGATGTTATGAACTATATGTTTGATTATAGTTGGTCACAAATGTAATTGTGACAAGTCTAGACTATTACTATTGGATCCATAGGTATAGAGTCGACTTATTGTTTGGGGGTAATTCCCGTATGTAGCTAGTTGAGACATTGGGCCCTAGAGGGCAACTTGGTACGGTTATGTGGGACCAGATACTAGCCGTGGGTCGTAAATGTAAATCCTAGTGAATGAGCATGACTAGGGATCATTGGGTGCCCTCCCCCATATCTTAGTACGAGCCGGCGTGTTCGTGGCCTTGATCCTAGTACGATGAGCTCAATAACTTGGAAAGTGGCTTACTTTGTGTTTCGCCACAATCCTTGGAAATCGGGTTCTTTCCCGTCATCGCAAGATGTAGTGTGGGCCGTAAGGTCACTATGTACTTATCAAACCATTTACAAGGTCGGTTGGCGAAAACGGTTTACTTATGTTGTATTTCATCCATCTAACTTTCATATAAACTGTATGTTCTCACTAGGCTTTAAGCCTGACACTTTTTCTCAAATGATGTGTATAACAGGTTCCCTTAGCGGCGGGTCGTCGAGGGGTTGAGAGAAGAGCGTGGACTCTTGAGGGCATTTTTGGTTGATTAAATATTTTTTGGAGCATTGGTGTTGAAAAACAATCGATTCATTTTGGATTTGGGAGGACAACCTATGTAATCTAGATAGAAGTAGTTTAGATTAGTTTGTTGTCGATTTCCCATGCATCTCTACAGGTTTTGTAAATGCTTACGCTTTTACCCTTTTGGGTGGTTTGCTCCAATTACAAATGTTATATTGCCGAATTTTCAATTTTTAAAATTATCCGAATTTTTAGGGTGTTACAGATAGGTCGTACTCAATTTGACTCTCGTACCCAACTCCTTTTGCAGGCCATCCCAAAATTTGGAGGTAAACCGGCTATCCCGATCCGAAACTATGGACAGTGGGACATCGTGACGTGACACTACTTCATCAATGTAGAGCTTGGCTAACTTATCCATCAGTAATGTCTCTCGCATCGCTAGGAAGTGTGCGCTCTTCGTGAGCCTATCTACTACCACTCAAATAGTGTCCTGTCCCCGCAAGGTCTTCGGTAGTTTTGTGACGAAGTCCATCGTGATGTGCTCCCATTTTCATTCTGGAATGTCCAATGGTTGCAAACTCCCATAAGGTCTTTGATGTTCCGCTTTGACTTGGAGGCACGTGACACACCTCTCCACATAATTAGCCACGTCGAGCTTCATCACCGACCACCAATAATGAAGTTTCAAAACCCTATACATCTTGGTGCTACCGGGATGTATGGAGTACTTTGACTTGTGAGCCTCCGCCAAAAGAAACTCACGGTTTCCTCCAATCTTCGGCACCCAAATCCTCCCTTGGAATAGCTTAAGGCTACGACTATCCTCCGTTAGCACTTCCCGTTGCTTCACCATGATTTCGTCTTTGAGATTTTCTCCTCAGAGTGCCTCCGCTTGACTTTTCTTGATGTCCTCCACTAAGCTTGATATTACATCAATCCTAGTTAGAGTTACTCTTTCGGCTTAAAGCATCCGCCACCACGTTGGCTTTACTGGGATGGTACAGCAACTCACAATCGTAATTCTTCAAAATCTCTAACCATCTTCGTTGCCGCATGTTGAGGTCCTTTTGGTCAAAGATGTACTTCAAACTTTTATGATCGGTGAATAAGGTACACTTCGTCCCGTAAAGGTAATATCGCCATAGCTTCAAGGAAAATACCACCGCTGCTAGCTCCAAGTCGTGCGTAGGGTAATTCTTCTCATGATCCTTGAGTTGTCATGATGCATATGCGATCACCTTTCCTCTTTGCATCAAAACGCACCCTAGACCCAACTTAGAGGCGTCGCTATAAACCACGAAGTCCTCGGATCCTTCGGGTAAGGATAGGATCGGTGCTTCGCATAACTTCTTTTGAAGCGTCTTGAAGGATTTCTCTTACGTTCCGGTCCATAAGAACTTAGCGTTCTTCCTTGTTAACGATGTGAGCGGAGAGGCAATTTTTGAAAAATCTTGAATAAATCGCCGGTAGTAGTCGGCCAGACCCAAGAAACTTCTTATCTCCGTTGGGCTCGTCGGTGGTTCCCAATTCATCATTGCCTCGATCTTTGCCGGATCCACTTTCACCCCATCCTTCGACACTACGTGGCCCAAGAATTGAACCTCTTGTAGCCAAAACTCGCACTTCGAAAATTTTGCGAATAACTTCTCCCTTCGTAGAATTTCCAAGACCTCCCGCAAATGTTGCCGATGTTCCACTTCATCCCGTGAATAGATCAGAATGTCAACGATAAAAACTATGACCGATTTGTCCAAGAAAGGTCGGCATACTCGGTTCATCAAGTCCATAAAGACGGTCGGAGCATTAGTCAATCCAAATGGCATGACTAGGAATTCGTAGTGACAGTATCTCGTCCGGTACGCCGTCTTCAGAATATCGCTCTCCTTCGCTCGCACTTGATGGTAACCGAATTGCAAATCTATCTTAGAGAAACATCTTGCTCCTTGAAGTTGATCAAAGAGGTCGTCGATTCGGGGAAGTAGGTACTTATTCTTCATGGTGACCTTGTTGAGTTCACGGTAATCGATACACATCCGCATCGACCCGTCCTTCTTCTTCACAAATAAAATCGGAGCTCCCCAAGGAGACGAGCTCGGCCGTATAAATCCCTTCTCTAGAAGTTCTTGTAGTTGAGTCATCATCTCTTGCATTTCTGTCGGGGCTAGGCGATAAGGAGCACAAGCTATTGGAGCGGCTCCCAGAGTGAGATCGATGTGGAACTCTACTTTTCGTTCCGGTGGTAACCCGGGTAGATCCTCCGGAAAGACACCCGTGTATTCGTACACTACGTCCACATCTCCCACTTTCTTCTTGTCTAAAATCGCGTCGATCACGTAGGCTAAGTACGAAGCAATCCCTTGGCTAGGATCTTTCGTGCCTTGAGGGACGAGATAATCATGTTGGCTTTTCGGTTCTTCTCTTCGTAGATTATCACTTCTCCACCCTCTGGCAACGACACACGGATTAGCTTCTTAGAGCAGAATATACCGGCATCATTCTTGAATAACCAATCCATCCCAACGATCACGTCAAACCCCCCGATGTTTGCCGGTAATAAATCTATCACAAAGGACTCACCATATAGTTCTATGGTACACCCGACATAACATTCCCGAACCAACAAATGCTCTCCATTGGCTACCTCTACCACTAAAGCCTCATTCAATACACTAATAGGAGTAGAGAAATTCTTGCAAAACGAAGTGGACACAAAAGATCGGTTCGCACAGGAATCAAATAACACATAGGTAGGTAGAGAGTTCACTAGAAATGTACCCGACACAACATCCATCGTCTCTCTTGCTTCATCCGCCGTCATTTGAAAGGCCCGACTTGGTGCTTTCGGTTAGATCTCCTTCTTTGGCACGACCGCTCTCGGAACCCCTTGATGTCCCCTCGCTAGCTTAGGACAATTTCTCTTGATGTGCCCCGGTTCCTGGCACTCGTAACAAACTCCTCCTTGGGAGGGGCACTCCCTACTCAAATGGTCCTTCCGCCCACATTTAAAGCACTCGATAGAACCGGAGAAAGGTCTTGAATTACAAGGCCCGAAATGCTTACCTTTGCATTTGGGGCACCATTTCGCCTCACGCCGTGGCTCAAAACCCCTTCCCCCGTTAAAGGGTTTGGATGGTCGCACGGGCCCGGTCGGCCCTTCCCACTTTCTCTTCTCTCCTGGTTGCTTCTTCTCCTCCCTCTCTTGAATGATTTCGTTCTCTACCAATTGAGATGCCTCGATCACCTCTTACAAGGTAGACTTTTGAGCATTCCTCACGCCCGTCTTCATTTCCGCCGGTAAACCCTTCACAAAAACTTTTATCTTCGACCCCTCATCAGTTGCCAAGTGCTCAACTAGGCTAAGTTTATCCATGAATTGCTTTGCGTAGTCGGCAACAGTCAAATTGCCCTTCTTCAGATTGCGGAAATAATCTTCTATTTTTTCAAGCGCCCTCTCGTTGCAATACTTCTCCATAATCTTCTTCTTGAAGGTTGGCCAAGTGAGCTGGGCCAGAACCTCCGGTGTAAGGGTCCTTCTGGTAACGTTCCACCAACTCAGTGCATCCTCTCTGAGCAGTTGGGACGCAAACTTGACCCTTTGGGAGTCCGCACACTCGCTCGACTCAAACGCCATCTCAACATGCTGAATCCACTTCATGCATGCTAGCGGGTCGGTCGTCCCGGAGAATTCCGGAGCCCGACTGCAAAGAAAAGTCTTGAAATAGCAACCCCCATCCTTCTTCTTTTCAGTCCTGATTGCAAGATCCTCTGTTCCTACTACGGCCGGTCCGCCACCCGACCCATTCACCGCATTCTCCGCCATTGCCTCGGTCCGCCGTTGACTAGTATCCCGGTCTTCCAAAAGCTTCATGAAAAATTCTTGTTGCTACGCCATAGCCGAATTCATGGCTTGCATCATACTGTCTCGGATCCTCGTCTCCATTGTTACTTCCTCTATAATCGGGTTCGAGATTGATCCTTGGTATGTGTTCGGTTCCCCCACCCAAGACATTGGTTGGGGTGGTCCTTCGGTAGCTACGACCAACGGAGGTTGGTCGGCGGTAGATTCATCTTCAATTTGGCCGTCCCGCGGGTTTTGGACCATGTTCCGAGTGTTTACCATTGTGATTTGTCACATATGATAAGGATCACACCGGTTAATTCTTTAGAAGATAAACGGTTCAATACGTACTACTACAACGATTAATCATCATAATATAAGAGTGAATTGTGGATTTGGTCCATGTGGTTTTGTGATTTCTTTGACCATGGTCCTCATTCTATGTTTATTGTGGATTTGGTCTTTGTGGTATTTAATTTGTTTTGGCCATGGTCCTTCTGACTAACATCTCCGTTAACTTCGTTAAATCAAGGACCATTTTAGCCATTTTCCATTTTTTGTTCTTTTACGATAAGAAAAAAACAATATTTTTATACACACACATATAACGATATCAAAATAAATAAAATAGAATATTATTGTATGATTTGATTGTTTAACTTTTTTAAAAGATTAACAATATTAATACGATTTAATATTATTATTTTATTATAACGATGGAAAAATATTGTTTTATTGTTAACATCAACCGGTTCTATAAATCAAAAGAATATATTTAACTAATTTTTGTAGATAATTTAGTTGTTCAAGAAAATTTGATCAACCAAATTTAGAAGGTCCGTAGAGTTTTTGTGTGCCTTTTCCCATCTATGAAATCTCATTTTCCTTGAAGATATGAATAAATCCAAAAAAAAAAGTTATAAAGTCCTAAATGTTCGATATGTTTTCAATAAATAGAAATGTCAAAATATTAAAAAAAACACATAAATAATTATAAAACAATACGTCATCTTATTTTTTAGAGTAAATTAAGTTTTTTGTTCCTGCAATTTGTTAAAAATTGCAGATTTCGTTTCTATGGCTTTGAAATTTCGGTTCTCATCCATTTTTGTCTCAATATATTTTTCCACCATTATAATAAAATAATGAAATTAAATCGTATTAATATAGTTAATCTTTTAAAAAAGTTAAACAATCAAATCATACAATAATATTCTATTTTATTTATTTTGATATCGTTATATGTGTGTGTATAAAAGTATTGTTTTTTTTCTTATCGTAAAAGGACAAAAAAATGGAAAATGGCTAAAATGGTCCTTGATTTAAATAAGTTAACGGAGATGTTAGTCAGAAGGACCATGACCAAGACAAATTGAATACCACAAGGACCAAATCCACAATAAACATAGAATGAGGACCATGGTCAAAGAAATCACAAAACCACAGGGACCAAATCCACAATTCACTCTAATAATAAGTTCAAGCATGCTCGCGTAATAATAAATTCAGAACAACACTGGCCAAGTGAAATTGTGACCGTATTTTACATAAGAACCCTCGTTGTCATCATCATAAGTTTCAATCAATGCAATTCCGTAATCCTAATACTCTCCCCACCTAAGGATGTTATACCTATTTGGACAGTGATCCTATAAGCACAACCAGTCTAAGTCTAGGTATACTAGAGTCGACATCTAGTTCTCTTAAACTAGAGCTCTGATACCAACTTGTAACACCCCGAAAATGAGACAAGTAAAAATTTCTGGAAAAAGGGAAGTATGGTAATCAATTATAGGCCAGAGCATGAGCTCGCTCAAAAGAACAATATACGCATGTATAATTACAAGTTTGTAATAACAAAGCAATGAGGATAACAACCTCTCAATCTAATTCCTAACTGAGAAATAAGATTACAATTGGTTGTCATCTACTTCCAAAAATAATTGTCTTCTATAATGGCATCCCAAAATATCCCCTAAGCTCGCAACCAAAGTCATCTAGACCTTCTTAACGGTCACGCCACTAGAACCTGAGAGACACATCAAACCACACAAGTGTTTGGCCAAACGATCCTAGTGAGTCATATAAAATCATGGTATAAACATTTAACAAGTAATTCCATGAGGGCCATAAAGGAATCAATGGGGGAGACCCATCACACCAAAGAGATTCACCTCAAGTCAATGTACCTTGATGTTCACTCCTAAGAGCAACATCCCGAAGGCCCGGCACACTTGAAGACTACCTCCCATGCATTACTCCAAATGGCGGAGGTCTAGGTACATACCGTCACGGTGGCACCCAAGAGTACATCCTCCTAGCGCTTACTCTTGGTCCATCCATGTAACACCCCAAAAATGGGATTAACAAAAATTTCCGCTAACATGGAAATGTGGTAAATAAGTCGCCCAGAACAATGAGCTCATACACAAGGGAACCATAAATGCCAGTTAATTACAAATTGTCACGAGAAACAATAATAGATGACAACACTCTAATCTAGGCCTCACTAGACATAAGATTACAAAAGGTTGTCAACTATGTCCAAAAGTATAGTCTTCAATATTGGCATCCCAAAAATGCTCCCGAGCTCACCACTACGGTCGATTAAACGTCCTTGGCGCTCGCGCCACTAGAACCTGAGATACATACCAACAATCAAGTGTTAGACCAAACGGGTCTAGTGAGTTACATAAAAACATGGCATATTAATGTAAGCATAATATGAACATTCATGACACTTCAATCACCAAAGTCCTTACGGTTCAATCATGGGGGAGACCCATCACTCCAATGAGTTTTACCTCGAGTCAATGTACCTTGATATCCACTCGCATGAGCAACATCCCGAAGGCCCGGCACACTTGAAGACTACCTCCCAGGCATTACTCCAAATGGCGGAGGTCTAGGCGCATACCCTTACGGTGGCACCTAAGACTACATCCTCCTAGCACTTACTCATGGTTCGTTCTGTGTACTTACAATGTCCGTCTCTATACATCATTTCATACTCATAAGATACATGTATAAGACCACAACAATCCCAAACATACTTAGATACAAAACTCTAAAATATGCAAATACTCCATATAATCGATGACTCGCCAAAACGAGTATGTACACATGCTCAAAATATCAAGTATGATAACTTCATCCATGTCCCTCACTTTATTCAAGTCTAGATACCAAGAATACCAAGTTTAGCAGTTAGGTCAAACTTATCAGGTGATCAGGTCTTCTCATAAAATAACACATTAGACATGAAAGCATATTAAGTAAGTATCTCATTTGAAAATAATGTAAGAAACTCACTATCTAGGGTTTGGTACAAAACCCTAGAAAACTTGGTTTGGATGGTGAGAAGGTGGAGAGTTGAATGGGACTTGAATGCTTCTCTTGAGTGATCTTCTAACTCCTTTAAACACCAATGAATGTCCTCAACTAATCTAAGGTTTCAATAAATGTTTGGTAGGTTTAGAAATAGAAGAAAATCGCCTAAACTAGTTCCAAGCCGGCCCCAAAACGATTCAAGATGAGAAGTGAAGTCAAAATGGTCAAAGTGGGATTTTTATACTCTCAGACCCCGCCGGCGATAGTCCCTGGCGATTGTGCCAATGGCACTATCGCGGGGGCACTATCGCGCCACTCCACGACTCTCGGTACAACACAGGCGATAGTGCCTGGCGATTGTGCCAAGGGCACTATCGCGGTGGCACAATCGCGACCACCACCAAACCTACGGTACCACTCCAGCGATAGTGACCAGCGATTGTGGCCAGGGCACTATCGCGTGGCACTATCGCGCCACACCCCTTCGGCACCAAAACTTGACTTTTCTAAGATTCATGAAGTGGAACTAAATCTGCAGATGAACATACTATTAACAGATTGGTATATCACATATTAGGCACACAAAGGGATTCTCAAGTTAACCAAAAGTCAAGGAACGAGGGAAATACTTACCTTAGATTTTCGGGTGTTACAATCCTCCCCACCTAATGGGGATTTCGCCCCCGAAATCTTATCTACGAAAATAGATGCGGATATCTTTTCTTCATGTCCTCCTCCGATTCCCAGGTCACGTTAGTGCCCCGATGGTGTTTCCATTGAACCTTCACCATCGTTACTTCTTTATGCCGCAGTTGTTTCGTCTTTGACTCTAGAATAGCTTCCGGTTCTTCTATACATCGGTTTCCGTTGTCCACCCGGATTTCCGTCAACGGAATAATACTTTCCTCTTCGGCCAAACACTTGCGAAGATAGCAAACATGGAAGGTAGGATGGATTCCGTCCATCTCCGGCGGTAGATCCAACCGATAAGCTTGGAGTCCGATCTTCTCTAAAATCGTGAAGGGTCCAAGGAAACGGGGGCTAAGCTTCCCGCGCTTCACGAAACGGATGATCCCCTTCCACGGTGATACCTTCAACATAACCCGGTCTCCAACTTGGAAGTCCACCGGTCTTCGCTTTTTGTCCGCGTAACTCTTTTGTCGGTCTTGGGCCGCCTTTAATCGCTCTCGAATGCCTTTTACTTTATCCGACGTTGCTTGCACAATCTCCGGTCCCGTAAATTGTTTTTCTCCCGCCTCGAGCCAACATACCGGGGTCCTACATTTCCGTCCGTAGAGCGCCTCGAACGGAGCCATTCCAATACTCGAATGGTAACTGTTATTGTAAGCGAACTCTACTAACGGTAGGTGTGAGTCCCAAGTTCCCCCAAAATCTATGACACACGATCGAAGCATGTCCTCGAGCGTTTGGATTGTCCTCTCACTTTGCCCGTCCGTTTGAGGGTGATACGCCGTGCTCAACTTAACCTTCGTGCCCAACTCCCTTTGAAATCCCTCCCAAAACTTGGAAGTAAACCTACTATCTCTATCCGAGACTATGGATAACGGAACGCCGTGCCGAGACACCACTTCGTCAATGTATAGCTTTGCGAGTCTGTCCATTGGTAGCGTTTCCCTCATTGCCAAGAAATGAGCACTCTTGGTAAGTCTATCCACTACCACCCAAATGGTATCATGTCCTCTTAGGGTCTTCGGCAATTTCGTGACGAAATCCGTCGTGATGTGCTCCCACTTCCACTCCGGAATTGTTAATGGTTGCAAACTCCCGTAAGGTCTTTAATGCTCCGCTTTAACTTGAAGGCATGTGACGCACCTTTCCACATAATTCGCCACGTCGAGCTTCATTACCGGCCACCAATAATGAAGTCTCAAATCTCTATACATCTTGGTGCTACCAGGATGTATGGAGTACTTTGACTTGTGTGCTTCCGTCAAGAGAAACTCGCGGTTTCCCCCGATTTTCGGCACCCAAATCCTCCCTTGGAATAACTTGAGACCGCGGCTATCCTCCGATAATAAATCCTTGCGCTTCACCATGATCTCGTCCTTGAGATTTTCCTCGCGAAGTGCTTCGGCTTGACTCTTCTTGATGTCTTCCATAAGACTTGATATTACCTCAATTTTAGCAAACGTCACTTTACTTTCCCCTCCGTAGCTCTTTCGGCTCAAGGCATCCGCTACCACATTGGCTTTACCGGGGTGGTAAAGCAATTCACAATCGTAGTCCTTCAAAATCTCCAACCATCTCCTTTGCCGCATGTTGAGCTCCTTTTGGTCAAAGATGTACTTCAAACTTTTATGGTCGGTGAACAATGTACACTTCGTCCCATAAAGGTAGTGCCGCCATAACTTTAAGGCAAAAACCACCGCCGCTAACTCTAGGTCATGTGTGGGGTAATTCTTCTCCGGATCCTTGAGTTGTCGCGATGCATATGCGATCACTTTTCCCCTTTGCATCAAAACACATCCGACCCCAAGCTTGGAGGCGTCGCTATAAACCACAAAATCTTCGGATCCTTCGGGTAAGGATAGAACCGATGCTTCACATAATCTCTTCTGGAGGGTTCGGAAAGCTTGCTCTTGTGCCTCGGTCCATGAGAACTCCACATTCTTCCTTGTCAGAGACGTGAGTGGAGACGCAATCTTTGAGAAATCTTGGATGAACCGTCGGTAGTAACCGGCTAGACCCAAGAAACTCCTTATCTCCGTTGGACTCGTCGGTGATTCCCAATTCATCATTGCCTCGATCTTAGCCGGGTCCACCTTTACTCCATCCTCTGACACCACGTGGCCCAAGAATTGCACTTCTTGTAACCAGAATTCGCACTTTGAGAATTTGGCGAATAACTTTTCTCGTCTAAGGATCTCTAAAACTTCCCGCAAATGTTGTCGATGCTCTTCCTCATCTCGCGAGTAGATCAAGATGTCGTCAATAAAGACTATGACCGACTTATCTAGGAAGGGTCGGCATACTCGATTCATTAGGTCCATGAACACGGCCGGAGCATTAGTCAACCCGAATGGCATGACTAAAAACTCGTAGTGACCGTACCTTGTCTGAAACGCCGTCTTCGGTATATCGCTCCCTTTCACGCGCACTTGATGGTAGCCGGATCGCAAGTCTATCTTGGAGAAACACCCCGCGCCTTGAAGTTGATCGAAGAGATCGTCGATCCGGGGTAGCGGATATTTATTCTTTATGGTGACTTTGTTGAGTTCACGATAGTCTATACACATACGCATAGACCCATCCTTCTTCTTCACGAATAACATCGGCGCTCCCCAAGGCGACGAGCTCGGTCGTATGAATCCTTTCTCCAATAACTCTTGGAGTTGCGTATCATTTCTCGCATTTCTGTCGGGGCTAAGCGGTAAGGAGCACGAGCGATTGGGGCAGCCCTCGGGGTAAGGTCGATGTGGAACTCTACTTGCCGTTCCGGTGGAAGTCCGGGTAGGTCGTCCGGGAAGACATCCGGGTAGTCGCACACCACTTCCACTTCTTCCAACATCTTCTTTTCCAGTTTCGCGTCGATCACGTAGGCTAAGTATGACTCACATCCTTTGGCTAGTTTCTTACGTGCTTTGAGTGACGATATAATTGTATTGGTTCTTCGGCTCTTTTCTCCGTACACCAACACTTCACCCCCTTTAGGCAAGGGTACCCGAATCAACTTTTTAGAACAAAATATGTCGGTGTCGTGCTTAGCTAACCAATCCATTCCCACTATTACATCAAATCCTCCAATATCGGTCGATAACAAATCTATAGCAAAGAGCTCCCCACCTAACTCTAGAGTACACCCTACATAACAACTCCGAACAACCAAATGGTCCCCATTTGCTACTTCTACCACTAGAGCATCGTTCAACAAACTACAAGGAGTAGGGAGGTTCTTGCAAAAAGAGGTAGACACAAAAGATCGGTTCGCACCAGAATCGAATAAAACACGGGTAGGTAGAGAGTTCACTAGAAACGTACCCGACACTACGTCCGCCGCTTCTCTTGCCTCGTTAGCCGACATTTGAAAGGCCCGACTTGGCGCCTTCGGTGGAACTTCTTTCCTTGACGGAATCCCACTTGATGCCCCTTGGTTACCCCTTGCTAGCTTAGGGCAATCGCGTTTGATGTGCCCCGTCTCCCGACACTCATAACAAACTCCCCGCGAGGAGCAATCCCGACTCATGTGGTCCTTTTGTCCACACTTAAAGCATCCCGAGGCTCCCGAAAACGGCCTCGGATTACATGGCCCGTAGTGCTTACTTCTACACTTGGGGCACCACCTCGCCTCTCGTCACTGGTCAGTGTTCCTCCCCCCGTTAAAGGGTTTGGAAGGTCGCGCGGGCCCGGTTGGCCCCTCCCATTTACGCTTCTCGCCTTGAACTTTCTGCTCCTCTTTCTCTTGGATCAGGTCATCTTCCACCAGTTGAGACTCCTCTATCACTTCTTGTAACGTAGCCTTATGAGCGTTCCGCACGCCCGTCTTCATATCTGCCGGTAGTCCCCTCACAAAGGCTTTTATTTTGGACTTCTCATCTGTTGCCAAGTGTTCGACGATGCTGAGCTTGTCCAAGAATTGTTTAGCATAATCCGCGACCGACAGATTTCCCTTCTTCAGATTCTTGAACTCTTCCTCTATTTTGTCGAGGGCCCTCTCATTGCAGTATTTCTCCATGATCTTCTTCTTGAATGCCGGCCAAGGAAGCTTGGCCAAGATCTCCGGTGTGAGCGCCCGTCGGGTGATGTTCCACCAGCTCAGAGCATACCCTCTAAGCAGTTGAGAGGCAAATTTAACTCGCTGAGCGTCTGCGCACTCACTTGACTCGAAAGCCATCTCTACATCTTGGATCCATTTGATGCAAGCCAGCGGATCAGTTGTTCCCGAGAATTCTGGAGCTCGACTACACAGAAAGGTCTTGAAAGAACAGCCCCTTTCCTTCCCTCTATCAGCTCTGACTGCATGCTCTTCGGTACCCACGGCATTATCCGCACCGCCCGATCCCAAAACCGCATTGTCCTCCACCGTCTCGTGCCTACGGTTACTTGTGTCTCGGTCTTCTAGAATCTTCAGGAGTTTCTCGTCCCGCTTGTCCATTGCGGAGTTCATCATTTGCATTATGCTGGCTAGTAGGACCGACTGGGGGTCCGCTTCTTGAACAACTGGATCCTCGGTTTCCAAGTTCACGTGGGGGTTCGCGTCTATGATACCCTCTAGCATTGGAGGTATCGGTGGAATGACTTGGTTTATCGGCGTGTTCATCGGTCGGTGAATCTCCGGAGCGGTTACACTTGCTTCATTAGCTTCGTCGGTCGCCCCGACCCGACTTCTCGTGTTCACCATAACGAACTGTCACACATGACCAGAGCGGTACCGGTTAATTCTTTAAAAGATAACCGATTAAATACGTACTACTACAAGGATTAATCATCATAATAATAACTTCAAACATGCTCACGTAATCATAGATTCAGAACAACACTGGCCAAGTGAGATTGTGAACATATTTTACACAAGAATCCTCGTTATCATCATCATAATTCTCAATCAATGTAATTCCGAATTCCTAGTACTCTCCCCTCCTAATACTGCTCTACCCAAGTGGACAGTGATCTTATAAGCTTTGCCAGTCTAAGTCTAGGTATGCTAAGGTCAACACCTAGTTCACTTAAACTAGAGCTCTGATACCAACTTGTAACACCCCAAAAATGGGATTAACAAAAATTTCCGCTAACATGGAAATGTGGTAAATAAGTCGCCCAGAACAATGAGCTCATACACAAGGGAACCATAAATGCCAGTTAATTACAAATTGTCACGAGAAACAATAATAGATGACAACACTCTAATCTAGGCCTCACTAGACATAAGATTACAAAAGGTTGTCAACTATGTCCAAAAGTATAGTCTTCAATATTGGCATCCCAAAAATGCTCCCGAGCTCACCACTACGGTCGATTAAACGTCCTTGGCGCTCGCGCCACTAGAACCTGAGATACATACCAACAATCAAGTGTTAGACCAAACGGGTCTAGTGAGTTACATAAAAACATGGCATATTAATGTAAGCATAATATGAACATTCATTACACTTCAATCACCAAAGTCCTTACGGTTCAATCATGGGGGAGACCCATCACTCCAATGAGTTTTACCTCGAGTCAATGTACCTTGATATTCACTCGCATGAGCAACATCCCGAAGGCCCGGCACACTTGAAGACTACCTCCCAGGCATTACTCCAAATGGCGGAGGTCTAGGCGCATACCCTTACAGTGGCACCTAAGACTACATCCTCCTAGCACTTACTCATGGTTCGTTCTGTGTACTTACAATGTCCGTCTCTATACATCATTTCATACTCATAAGATACATGTATAAGACCACAACAATCCCAAACATACTTAGATACAAAACTCTAAAATATGCAAATACTCCATATAATCTATGACTCGCCAAAACGAGTATGTACACATGCTCAAAATATCAAGTATGATAACTTCATCCATGTCCCTCACTTTATTCAAGTCTAGATACCAAGAATACCAAGTTTAGCAGTTAGGTCAAACTTATCAGGTGATCAGGTCTTCTCATAAAATAACACATTAGACATGAAAGCATATTAAGTAAGTATCTCATTTGAAAATAATGTAAGAAACTCACTATCTAGGGTTTGGTACAAAACCCTAGAAAACTTGGTTTGGATGGTGAGAAGGTGGAGAGTTGAATGGGACTTGAATGCTTCTCTTGAGTGATCTTCTAGCTCCTTTAAAGACCAATGAATGTCCTCAACTAATCTAAGGTTTCAATAAATGTTTGGTAGGTTTAGAAATAGAAGAAAATCGCCTAAACTAGTTCCAAGCCGGCCCCAAAACGATTCAAGATGAGAAGTGAAGTCAAAATGGTCAAAGTGGGATTTTTATACTCTCAGACCCCGCCGGCGATAGTGCCTGGCGATTGTGCCAATGGCACTATCGCGGGGGCACTATCGCGCCACTCCACGACTCTCGGTACAACACAGGCGATAGTGCCTGGCGATTGTGCCAAGGGCACTATCGCGGTGGCACAATCGCGACCACCACCGAACCTACGGTACCACTCCAGCGATAGTGACCAGCGATTGTGGCCAGGGCACTATCGCGCCACACCCCTTCGGCACCAAAACTTGACTTTTCTAAGATTCATGAAGTGGAACTAAATCTGCAGATGAACATACTATTAACAGATTGGTATATCACATATTAGGCACACAAAGGGATTCTCAAGTTAACCAAAAGTCAAGGAACGAGGGAAATACTTACCTTAGATTATCGGGTGTTACAATCCAATATACATGCAATATCCATCTCTATACATTTCCCAAATCAACAAGATACATGTATAAGATCTCACATAATTCCAATTCCATTTTAGGTCCAAAACTCTAAAACATGTGAGTTCAACAATGATATTCACCCACCACATAATAGTACTCTTTTTAGTCTAAATAAAGTTAATAATACTCCCATTAGTGTTCACATGAAGCAATATCACCAAAACCCCAATAATCTCAAAGATAATAGTTAGGTCAAACTTATCAGGTGATCAAATAGGTACATGAACATAAGTTTATGATAAATAACACACAAGATATGTATCTCATTTGAAAGGTTTAGTAAAAAACTCACTATCTAGGTTTTATACAAAACCCTAGAAAAGAAATGGATGGATGTTTGGGCCCTTGAACTTGAATCTTGAAAGGATCCTTAATAAATGCTTCCAAAACTCTTGAATCTTCCCCAACCACCAACAATTAATGCTTTGCAAGAAATTAAGGGGAAGAGGTGTGGAGTTGAACCAAAATCGCCTACTAGGGTTCTCTCTCACTAAATATATCTAATTTTGAGTTTTAGAGGAGTTCAAAGTGAAAATAGCAACTAAAACCCGTTTTAGGACCTGCAGGTAGTCCCGCGGCTTTGACCGCGACTTTGAGGCCGCGCCCCAGGCCGTCCTTGTATCTGAAGGTCTGAACTTCAGTGAGTCCTGCGCCTTTGTCCGTGGCTTTGAGGCCGCGTAAGTCACTGCCTCAGTGTTTTAACTTAGATTTAAAAGATATAAGGACACACACACATGCAATTATATATACAAGTTCCAACGAAACTACAGGCGTTACACCTACCAGCAGTTCTTAGATCAATGATTAAACAGTTGAATCTCTGGTGAACATCATAGAGAGATTCGTTCTTACCAGCGATAAAATTTTCCTACTGTCTTACCAAGTTAATCTTTCGAGTTTCTTGGACTTCAGTGGTACCTTCATATTGAACACATATAGTGTCCCACATTTCTTTGACAGTTTTAAGATGCATGATGGAATGGAAAGCTTCATCAGGCAGAGCCATAGAGATAATGGTTTTTGCCTTTGCATCTAAGCCAACCTTCTTTTTGTCTTCATCACTCCACTGTCTTATTTCCTTAATAGCATAACGTTCAGGAACAACAGAAGTGGTGGCAGTAGCTGGAACGACAACTATGATTGTAAATGGTTCATAAGAGCCATTTGCTACGTTTTCAGGTATAGTAGGATCTACACCTTCTAGAAATAACATCATTCGATTTTTCCAGAGAGCAAAGTTATCTCTGCTAAATCGAGGAGGTTTTGAGAGTGAACCATTATCATAGTAGTTTGTATTTGCATTGAGTGCCATATTAAGAATAGCAAGGAATAGAATAAAGCAAGATCTTGTTTATGAGATTAAACAGTCTACTCTGATACCACTTGTTGGTCTCGAAGGTGCTTAACAAGTTTGTAGAAAGGGGGGGTGAATACAAACACTGAATTTTAAAGTTTAATAAATTGTTTATTGATAAATCAAATTACAATTTACAAGTTTGTTGCAGAATAAGATTAAGTAGAACCTAATCTAAACAAACTTAAGAATCACTAAGAAGGATTGCACTAAAAGTAGAGAATGGGGGATTAGGAGAGTATAGAAAACAAGGGTTTCTATATTTTTAGAAAGATTAAGGCTTAGGGAAACTCTCAGATGGAGTTGAAATCTTTCTATTTATACCCGATGCATTAAATGCATGGTAGAGCACTTTACATCCGTCCTTTATTGATTGATTGTATGGGTGTGACTTTAGGAGACATGCTTTCGGCCGTATGATGAACAATGTAGTTATCAGAGTTGTTGTACGAATTGTTGCACAGGTATGTCTGTTTCTAACAATCGTACGATGTGTGCAAGGGTAAGACAAAAGAGACTTGAGACATAAGCTAAGTGATCTTCGATCACTGAATATCTCTTCCTTCAGAGATATAAAGAAGTTCAGCTATCGCTGAAGCTTTTCCTCAGATTTCTTCGCGTGTGTAAATTCGTCTTGGCTTCACTGATATCCACATCAGGTCATGAGTAGACTTGTCTTTGTTCAACAACTTTATCTTCGATTCAGCAGTGAACATCTTTTGTCGTGAAACTTATCTTTAGGGATTACGTCTAACTGTTTTACATGAGAAATCATCAGCGATACTAAACATACTCAGTATTTGATCGCTGATAGTGCAAAACTTATACATATGAATGTTTACAAGAAAGATCATCAGTGATAACTGAACAGACTCAGTATGATCACTGATGATGAAACACTTATACATAATGTTAAACGTAATTTTCACCAAGTATAGAAAAAGATCATTATCAAATCACGGACGGAGTATGGATCAACAGACACACATCAAATTAGTATAATAACTATTCTAATATGACAAACCAATGTCAGAAAACAAAAGACTCGCCTTGTTTCATAACCGAATTGGGATTTCTCTTTGATTTCAATCTCTGTTTACATATCTTTATGAAACTAAAATGCATAAAAACTGCCATTTTTGCCTCCTTTTTATAACTTCAGATTCAAACAACATTGTGGTTCTAAGAATTACAAATCTATATCACGAAATAAAAATAATAATCAAGTCATCATAATGGAGTCAACAAACCTTAATATGCAATTATTATATTGAATTATAACTTATGAGTAGACAAAATTAGCCCTAAACTTCCACTTACACAAGGAAGAAACAACAATGGTTCCAACCTAACAA
The DNA here is from genome assembly GCA_954870635.1 of Arctium minus. NCBI lineage: Eukaryota > Viridiplantae > Streptophyta > Magnoliopsida > Asterales > Asteraceae > Arctium > Arctium minus. Next base: position 46,760,175 of record OX941094.1, on the reverse strand, counting down.
ATTCAAATCAATAAATTAAATAAAGAGAGAGGAAAAAAACAACCTCGAGTAACTGCAGAATTACAAAACAAAGTTGTTGTTTTTACAATGGATAGACTACAATTAACCTCAAATCCACCGGTTGTGAGAAAAGAATGCCACATGTGACATGTGCTCCAACAAAGGGAGGCGAAAACTTCAATGATATAAATATGCAACGAAAAACCAAACTTCAGCATGCGAAATGCAATGCAAACAAGTGAGTAACTCGTCATCCTCTTCACTCTCTACAATCAGTTCCTTCTTCCCTTTCTTCTTTGTTTTGGATTTGGATCCCCTCTGTGGACTTGTCTCTGGTCTTCTTGGTCAGAGCCTCTGTAGACTCACTCACCAAGGTCAGAGGCCCACCTATATGTGGTTTAGCTTTGACAATATGTTGTTCCTGAGCCACCAATGTACCGAAGATGTCATGTAAAGACCAAGCATCTAGGTCCTGATTTGATTGAAAGGACATGGACAATTGTAGTCATTCTTCACCCAAGCTCTTAAGAAATAGGACACTGTTTTCCTCCCTTGTCCTTTGAATCCCTACCTTTCTACACTTGTTGATTAAAGAGTTAAACCAATCATAGGTTTGTTGCAGGGTTTCATCGGATTTGGCATAAAAACTATAATACTCATTGAGACATTGGATCTTCTATTCTTTTGCGTTTTAACCCCAATTTCAAGTTGTCTCTCGAGTTCCAACCATAACTCTTGGGATGTCTCACATGCATCTAGAGACTGGAAGATGTCATTTGGAGTTGCTATGATCAGAATCCTTTTGGCTTTCCTACCAACTTCAACTTTTTCCTAGTCTTCAAGGGATCATGATGCCATTTCTTTTGGCATGGTGTAAGCAGGAATTTCAGCAATGTTTGTTGTTGCAGGAACCCTAGGTACATTACGACATAGGGATGAAGGGACCATTTAAAACAGTTTTGTAGAGATCATTGCTTATACCCTCAAAGAAGTTGATCATTCTAATCTTCCACTGGGGGTACTCATCCCCGAGAAGAGTTGGGGGCTTGGTTTGGGAACTAGCGGTATAGATGGCATTAATGTTCGCCATTTTGCAGAATACAGAGTATGAACCAAATAGATTTGAATAGAAGGATTTGAGATGAAATAGAACAGGAAACCTTACTCAAAATTGAAGAAACATATTCCAAATTGAAAAGCACACACTGATTTACTTTCTAAATTGAAGAACAAATCTTTAATCTCATAGTAAATTGAACTGGTCAAAAATTGTGAAAAACATGGATTGTTTGAATTGAGAACAAATTAGAAGGCAAAACTCTACCAGTTGAGAAATCAACAATCCAGAGTCGATCAAATTGATTTAGAAGAATCAATCCTTCTCTAATACCAATTGTTGTCCCATATTAACTCATCATTGAATAATCAAGTTACAAATCAGAGAAATAGGTACGGAAGCTTTGAATAACTTGATAAACAGGTAGTTATAATAATAGACTAGAGAAAATAGAGAAAGCATACCCAACTGGATGTAGAAGTCATCATAGTCATATGATTTAATAATGAATCTGAGAATTACAATACGAAGAACACACCAATACCTAGTAGTGTGTACAATTCTCTAAGACTCACCTTTCTCTCTCTAGCTATCTGTGTGCAGTTCACAGTGCAAAGAATGTGCAAATCTGTTAAGGCATACATTGCATAAAGGACATCTCCCTATTTATAGGGGAATATTACAAAAGTCAATCATATAGCCAATAAGGTTCTGCCACCGGTAAAGGTACAGTAACCGTTTATACTAAAGTAACATTCCATCATAGGTTGAATGAGTTGAGTGAGAAAGTCTCTAGGGTGTCGATCTTAAAAGTGTAAAGGCTTAGAGGTGGCTATTCATAGAGGCTCTATGATCCAAGTTTTATCTTCAGGTTAAGCTTCTCTGCGCACAACATACGACAGAGGCTCTGAGATCAACTTCTTTCCAGTACAGAAGTCCTCTTAGTCTGAGGACTTGTTTCTTTTACAATACTTTTACATTAATACTTTTACATTCACAAAAGTAGGGCTAACACCACGTGTAAGAAAATTAATGGAATACATGTCCTCAATCTTTTAGGCAAATCAGTCTTTAGCCGCATATGAATAGTGCTTCAGATAGTTGGTACGCATGGAGGAAACCATAAAGTAATCCGTACATGTATTATATGTCAGAGTGAAACATGAGGTATATTTTAGTACAAGAGGATAAGACAATCTTGATGCGCAATATATTTATCCAACATTGAAGTAGTCGATAAGAGCTACTTCAGGTCTTGTTGATATCTTGGTTCAAGTTCATATTTCTTTCAGATAGTGTCGTATCACTAAATACCGCTTCAGATAACGAATATACTATCTTTATCTTCAACTACTTCTTCGACATCGTTGAAGTTCCTTTGATGTGAGTTTGTCTAATAGTAAAAATATAAGTTCTAAGTATATTATGTACAGTAATAACTCAGTAATTACTTAATATACTAAATTACTGAACATTATAAAAGCACAACTTATCTTAATATCACTGAAAAGACTCACTGACAGGGTCATCATCAAATCACCAAGAGGGTATGGATCAACTGTTCTCATAAATTTAAGTTATATAAAGTGGTCTATTATGACACTAAAATACTTTAGGCATCCTATAATCCCGATTTTATGGTAATGGCCCCTTACATTGACTGTGTTTCGTAATCACATGTGATTTCAGTGCAAATTACATGTGATTCGACCATTTTTTGTATTTTCTAACTTTGACCATGTTCTCATTTAATCATCCCTCTCGGTATGAACTAAAAAAGCCTAACTTGCAGTATTTATTCAACTTAAATTAAGAGCTAATTGGTAGTTCTCTCCACGGCGGTACCCAATCACTTCTCATCAACTTTTTCCAGGTCTATATAAAATCATAAAATATTATAAACATTCTAAAGTTGGAGATGAGTCATAAGTTTTGATACTTAGGGGGTGTTTGTGATTGCTTATTTGAGGTGCTATTTGGCTTATTGCGGTGTGGCACCGGAGATAAGCACTTTCTAGTGTTTGGATGGAGAAAAAATCAAAGTGCTTATAGCGGTGCCAAACCGGAGATAAGCACTTCTTTCATAAGTCATTTTGTTGTAATTTATCAACTTATTTGAAAAGTGTTTATGACTTTTTTGGTTATTTTATATGTATAAGCAATCCCAAACACCTTTAAATAACAACTTATTAGCTTATTACGTTTTGGTACCACAATAAGCGAATTCAAACACATTTTAGAAAACTCCGGTTTGACACCACATAAGTTGATAAGCACTTTTCAAAATAAGCATAAATTATTTTAAATAAGCAAACCCAAACACCCCCTTAATTCGATTTTTATGCTCATAAATTTGGAAATATGTGGCAAAAGCATTGACTTCTAAATTTCGTTATATTGATAACCACCAATATAAAATTTGTTTTATAAGGCCCTAAAGTTTCGAAACTTACTAATAAAATACTTTATATGATTTATGAGGCCGAAACTAAAATATGTAAAATCTAAAAGTGTTAATATAGATTTATAGGCTTCTTTTAGGCATTTCAACAATTTTGTTAGAGCTTTTTAAAATAAAATATCCTATTATCTATTTTATAGAATAATATTTGAAAATTGTCATATAAATACAAGTAACCTATGAAAAATTGGGTCTTATAAAATAGTTAATACGACAGTTTATTATAAAAACGTTCTTAAAGCTTTCTCAAAACGCATAAAAACGTCCTATAATATATAGTATGGTCATATAAAATTAAGTTATATAAAATAATATTATATTAAGATACAAAATCTAATAAACATCCTATAGACATTACAGACGTCTTATAAAATCAATTTTGTTATAGTGAAAATCACAAGGGTTATGGCGTATTAAGGCCCTGAGAGATGTGGTGAAATATCCTATCTGCTCATGTTCGAATCCAGACATATACAACAGTTGTGACTACTAAGGTTTAATCAGGGCTGATGTCTTCTGGTCATAATTTGCCAAGAGATTAGTATAGGCATAGCCTAGAACATTCTTTCCAAAAAAAAAATTTTGTTATAGTGAATACAAAACTAGTTTTGTTGCCAAAATGTAAAATATAAAACTTTAACCTTTAATTATAGCGAAGGACTTAAATCAGAATTTGTAGCTTCGAAGAGGGTATTTTAGCAAATTTTAGAACTTGTAATTAAATACTAGGCATATACCCGCGCACGATGCGGCACGAAAAATCGTGTAATCGAAGGAACAATTGATAAAGGTATGTATCCGCTCGCAAAACATCTCGAAATCAAAATGACAACAACGTTTTCATTTTAAGTTTGTATTCTTCGTTCTTATCGATACTTTAGTCTATGAAAACACGGTGCTTGAGTTGTTTGGTGCACTTATATGTGAATCATAGACTAAAGTATCGATAAGGACGAAGAAATACAAACTTAAATGAAACGTTGTTTTCATTTTGATTTCGAGATGTTTCGCGAGCGAATACATACCTTTGTCAATTGTTTCTTCGATTTCACGATTTTTCGCGCCACATCGTGCGTGGGTATATGCATAGTTTATAATAATGATGAAATGTATTTTTAATATATTTTAGTTGATCTGCGATTATGTATTTTTAATATGCTAAAGGTGAAAAAAAAACAAACGTATGGATGGAAAACAAATTAATTCATAGATATTCATGATATTTAATAGTACTGTTACATTAAAAAATATTCAATATTGGGCTCGTTTTGAAGATATTGACGAGACGATTATAATGGTATAATTTGTAAAAAAAGAAATATACTTTTTCATTGCATTTTGTTCATATACCATTATTTGTGTTAATATAACAAAGGTGTAAGATGAAAAATGAAAAGTAAGGGATATAAAGTAATTAAATAACTAATTGTAAAGATGTTAAATGTAACATTGAATTTTGAAAATAACCGTTTTACAATTTTAATATAATAGTATAGATATAGATAGTATATATAATGTTACACATTTATGCTACCCATAAAAATATTCAATAATTAGTTTATATTAAAATTATTGACGAAAAAAATTATAATATTAGAATTTATAATAGTAATAAAACATATTTTTAATATATTTTAGTTGATCTACAATTATGTATTTTTAATATGCTAACGGTGAAAAAAATAAAACGTATGGATAGAAAACAAACTAATTCATAAATATTCATAGTTTTTAATAGTACGGTTAAATTAAAAAAAAATTCAATATTGAGCTCGTTTTGAAGGTATTGACGAGACGATTATAATGGTATAATTTGTAAAAAAAGAAACGTATATTTTCATTGCATTTTTGTTCATATACGATTATTTGTGTTAATATGATAATGGTGTAAAATAAAAAATGAAAAAACAAGGGATATAAAGTAAATTAAATAATTAATTATAAGGGTGGTAAATGTTATTGTACAAAAGATTGTACAATAATCGTTTTAGAATTTTTATATAAAACAATTTAATTCGTAGATATTTATGATATTTAATAGTACGGTTAAATTAAAAAATATTCAATATTAGACTCGTTTTGAAGGTATTGACGAGACGATTATAATGGTATAATTTGAAGAAAAAAAACGTATTTTTTCATTGCATTTTTGTTCATATATGATTATTTGTGTTAATATGATAATTGTGTAAAATGAAAAATGAAAAAGTAAGAGATATAAAGTAAATTAAATAAGTAATTGTAAGGGTGGTAAATGTTATTGTACAAAAGATTGTACGATAACTGTTTTAGAATTTTTAGGGATATAAAGTAAATTAAATAAGTAATTGTAAAGGTGGTAAATGTTATTGTACAAAAGATTGTACAATAATCGTTTTAGAATTTTTATATAAAATAATTTAATTCGTAGATATTCATGATATTTAATAGTACGGTTAAATTAAAATAAATATTCAATATTGGGTTTGTTTTGAAGGTATTGACGAGACGATTATAATGATATAATTTGTAAAAAAGGAAACGTATTTTTTATTTCATTTTTGTTCATATACGATTATTTGTGTTAACATGATAAGGGTGTAAAATGAAAAATGAAAAAGTAAGAGATATAAAGTAAATTAAATAATTAATTGTAAGAGTGGTAAATGTAACATTTAATTTTAATGCATTTTCAAAAACCGTTTTTTAAGAACTGACTTTTCAAGAACCGTTTTAGAATTTTAATTATATAGTATAGATATGGGAAAAATAAGCGGCCGATCCAGGATCATTGTTGAACGGTTGCACTTTTATCAAAATCCCCCAAATTCGCCGGATTTGCTACAACTGAGTTCCATTGTTCCGAAAGATTTTTTGAAAGTATTTTCTTTTTTCGATTTCGAGAAATTTATTAAGTATTTTAGTTGATTTTGATGGACATTTTCGATTATTTTGGTTGATTTCAATAGGCTTTTTAGTTTTTGTTTGATTTCGAGAAACTTTTTCGATTTTCTGATTGATGTTTTTTGTATTCTCTAATATTGTAGAGCACTCCTAAAATATTAATCCGTGCACCTTTACCCCAAAAAATTAATCGATTGAACGGATGCACGAGACCCTACTCGGACTTCACTTATCTGCCCCTGTGAACAACCACAGACTATGTACCCAGGGCTGAGTTCACCAGAGGGGGAGGACTCCGTGCACCCGTTCAAGTTCGTTCCGTAAGGACAAAAAAATTTCGGTACGTAAGGTACACCCGCTCAACTACAGGGAGTGCTCCACTCTATATATGTTTTTTAGGGATGAAAGGTGCTCAAGTCTCAAACTTTAATTTTTTTCTCTTTTGAGTCTCTTATTAAGCCCACGGATGGACTGGTGGACCCCACACCATTTAAGAAAAATAAAAAAAAATTATAATTCTTTTATTTCTTGGTCAAAGTCAAATGTGTTATTTGTATGTGCGGCTAATTGAAAGCAAAATAAACTGAAGAAGAAGGCCCGAACTCACAGCTCTCTCCCCTGCCTCACTGTTTGCTCGAACGAACGAATCACCCCAGCCTTGGTTTTGTGTTTCTTGCCGCCATCGGCCGCCCTCAGACCACCCACGTGGTTGTTAACTTCTTTCTATCTTTGAGACTCTTTCAAGGTTTTTTTTCGCATTGTAACTTTGCCATTTTACCTTAAATTTGCTATTTGGTGATGTTAGGACATAAATTGTCCAAGTTAGAAAGTTTTGTAAAGGGGTTTAAATAATATTTGTATTTGTGCTTTAATTGTAAATGAGATTTAAATTGTAATTGGGCTTGGGCTTTAGGTTAAAACAAGTGAGAGGGGGAGGTATAAATAGTTTATGTGTTTAGGGTTTTTAGGGTTAAGTCATTCATTAACAATGTAGCCGTCGTGAGAGATCGTGTTTTCTAGAGAGAGAAACTCTTTCTCTTTATAGGTTTGTGTTCGATGTTTTCCATTCAATGTGAATAAAAGGTATTCTTTCCTAATCTCATCTTGTTATCATTATTTGATCATGAATTGTTGTTAGCTTTGGGATCTACATGTGGTATCAGAGCCAAATCGAAGAAATTTTTCTTTGATTCGGTCAATTTTCAACAATTCGTGTTCTACAGCCCAAAGTATTTGAGAATCTGCGATTTGGATTTGATGTTGTGAGTTTGGAGCTTAATTTGTGATATAATTGCACAAAATCGATTTGATGTTGATTGATATACATATTGGAGTCGATTACAATTTTTTATTTTATCAATTTTGGATCAGATCGGTGGATTTTAGAAAATTGTTTGATCGGACTGTGTTCATCTCGAATTTCCAGAAATTGGATCGAATTATTGAGAGTTGATTGGAGTTTATTGCAAAGGATTGATTGTTTTGTGTTTGTAACCATTATACGATTGTCAATTTACGAAGACTTTGATCAATTTTGGTTTATAGTTTTTTGGATCGATTCATGTTCAAGTACCGGGGAGTTGGACCCCGAGAGTTGAAAATCCCACCCTGGGAGTACACCGGGCTCTTATGTCCCGGGGGTTGACATCCGGAAGTTAACATAGCAGGCCCTTATGTCCTGGGAGTTGATATACCGGGCTTTATAAAGTTAGGATCCGGGAGTTGAGACCACTCGATCCAATATGAAATTGATTGTAAATTTGATTGCAATATTGTGATTGGTTAATCCAACAAAGTGGGTCGGTGCCTAAATGAATGAAGTTGTGGTCGGCGAGGCTTGAAAATGAGTATGACAGCTATGTTTTGTAATATGCGGTGGATTTAATTTGTGTGGCCGACGGTAACGTTGAAATGTGATTGGATAATACACAATCATAGGTCGGTGGTATTTGGGATTTAATTGGAGGTGCCATCCGAAATCTTTATGTCTGTTGCTAGTCTAATTGTAGCCGGCGACAGTTCCATGAGCAGGGACTGACCTCATCTTGTTTTCTTATGGTCTGGACTTGTCATGTGGGACTTTAAGCGCACGTATCCACAGGAATGGCTTATTTGATCGAATCTTTTTTATTGGGTCGTATATGGAACCAAGTTTTGGGTGATTGGTTCTTTGACAAATGAGATTTTCCACAGAATTATTATTTTTTGATTGGGCCGTATGTAATCAAACTTTGAGCTTAAGTGTCAAAATTTTGACAAGTTATTATTATGTCGTCCGAATTTTTGAAGTTTGATACCTCGAGAACGGATTAATGATCTGAACGGCGTACAATCCGAATTTTAAATTTTGCGCTTTGACCGTGTGATCCGTGATACAGATTCTTCAAGGATTATTTTTGTATCTGTTCCGGAAATCTTCTCGTTCGGTTTTTCTCGACGGTTACTTATACGTGTGATCCAGCTTATTTGTTCAACAATCTGTTCACAAGGTTTTCGCTGAATGCATATGTGGCATCATTCCAACTTTCAGACTGTCACATATTTCTACGCAACTGACTTAGATTCACAGAGCTCATGGTTATCAAGATTTTCAGATATTGCGTGTTTGGATTCAGTCTTCAATTGGATTGGATTAGCACTTTGAGTATCCGCAGTCATCATTCTAGAGTTTTCTTGACGATGTTAGACCTTTGAGTGCTTTTAATCATTTTTCTGACCTGATTAATCAGAATTGTGAGTGCTTGCAATCATTGTTCTGATACTCACAATTCTGATGCTTTGGTTGTGATCCAAAATCTTGAGTGTCTATAATCATCCAACTGATTTGTGAAAGATTGAAGATCCGGGTTTACTCATACAGTGTTCTGGAAAGTAGTTTGGAAATGAGCATCTTTCTTCAGTTGTTGAACTTGCCTAGTAGTGTTTGCTACCAGTTGCTTCCTTCTACGAGTTGATCAGTATAAGTTTGGTAGCGGAAAATCGTATAGGTCCACAAAGTGGCCACTATGTTGCCACAGTGGCGGTGCAAGTGCACACCGGACACTATGATCGGTATAAGTAATAAAGTGGTAAAAATACCGAGATCGTATCCACAGGGATCAGACTTCAAAGTTTCGAGTAGTAGGTCGAGAATCAATGGTTTCAATTAGAGAAAAAGAAAATATCTTTAAGCGAAGCAAATTAAACAACAATTAAACGGAATTAACAGTAGTAAAAGTAGGATGTGGGTACAAGCATTAACTAAGACTGATGTAGTAACAACTTGGTCAGAAACAAAATGACACACGACAGCCTTAAAAACCCTTTTCTCTCGAAAATGAGTTTCCTCGGAACGTGGCCACGTTGCACCCACTTTGTCACCACTTTGGCCAACTCAAGACTTGCCGACTTAACTAAGTAAACCTCTAAGGATTTCAGTTTCACCAGTATAGATATGGACGCCCAAATCTCTTTGTGACACCCATATTAACCGACATGTGAACCTTAGTTAAAGTCATGCAAAAACCCGTATCTCTACGTGGTTATAAAAGACTTTCTCAAATCTTCTTTGCATCACCCAAGCCGTATTTCAGATCTGCCCCTCTTGAGGTCTAAGATCTAATATTAACACTAACAAGTGATCGGCTTGTCCGCGTTGAGTTGAAGTCCCGACTCGAGTGACCAAGTCTAAGAGTTAGTAAAGATGGCAACACCCAAGTGTTGCCTACTAGTCTTAGTCTTGGCTCATACCCACACCCAAGGGGGTGCTTAGCTCATAATACAAGTAAAAGACATGAAGGAAGAAGGAGGGAACATAAACTTAAATTGCATAAATGAAACGTAAAAGTTGCTGCCAACGTGGTGACAAGGTGCCCACTTTGAGCTGGAAATTAAATACTAGAAAATAAATTACAACTACAATTACAACTACAACTATCTAAGAAAAAAAAGAAAGAACAATAGCTGAATTATGCTACATGTTGGAGCTCTCTTTCAAATGACTTCCATGGCTTCAATTTATAGTGGAAGATGAAAAGGATGGTGGAGGATTTTACCCACAAAACCTTTCAATGAGTTTAAGCCTTCTTTGACCCAAAGGCTCCTTGATTTTTTCATCAATTTTCTTATGAAAGCTCAGCTTTTGCTTTATCTCATTTAGGCTTTTAGATAGGCATTTTTGGCATTGATATCTTTCCACCAAACTTTTGCTTTTAACTTTTGTCTTTTCTTCATCCCATTGGTTTCTAAAGCTTAGCCTTTAAGAAAGCCTTTATGCAGCTGAAATGGACATAAAAATACATGCAAAATATGATGTTTTTCAGCTGTCCTCGGATTTACAACGTTCACCAACGTGGCGACAAAGTGGCCACTTTCTGCAGTCCAACATTTAGCCCAAAAATGATGCTTTCAACCATCAAAACACAAACTTTTATCCTCAACACCTCCAAATGAAAATAAATAAATAAATATAAGAAACATGAACACGTAAAAGGAAAACACACACTAAAATTAAAGAAAAACACACACAAACAATGTGTAAATAACACTCAAAATGAGAGTTATCACACCCCCAAACTTAACTTGTTACTTGTCCCCAAGTAACTAAAAGAAGATAATTAAAAACAAATGAAGATACAAAAACACAAGAAGACTAAGTATCACAAAAGGGGTCTTCTATTTTTCTTTCTTTTTTTTTCATTTTTTTTTTCATTTTTTCTTTTTTTTTTCTATTTGCATCCAAAATCCTTTTGATTAAAAAATATCCATAGTTTTTCCTAATGTCCCACTATATTCTTTTTATTGCAATTTAATTTCCATAGGCTAAGTTATAATTCACCCATCTTATGATAATTAACTTTGCAAAATTAGATCCACGAGACTTTGAAGGTTTAGTGTTTAAGGCTTCTCACTTATTCCTTACATTTTTCATCTTCCCCCAAACTTTTCTTTTTTTTTTTGGTTACACAACAAAAAAGGTCTCGCATGTATTTGATGTGTTTTGCCCAACTTTTTCATCTCAACGTGTCAAACTCGGCTATTTGCATTCTTTATTTTCTTTATCCTTCCAATTTTTCGAAGGATTTAGCCCCTTTTTTTTCAACACTTGAGTTTACTCCCCCAAACTTAAAATACTCAATGTCTTCACTATGGAGGGAGTAATAACTAGTAAGACTCAATGGCTTGGGTAAGGCAACAAAGGAAAAGTGTATCGGCCAGTGTTTAAGAAAAATGGCCCGTGTCATTTCTAAGATTTCAAAGTGTAATCAATATGGATACCGGGGAATTGGTTGCTTAGTTCTAGAAATATGCTAATAGTAGATAAATTATTCAAACTATGAAACTTCAAATCTAAGGATATAAGATGCATGAGACTTTTTTTTTAATCCCCAAAAAAAATTGATACTAGTAAAAAAAAAAAGAACGGACTCAAATCACACACACAAAAATGTAAAATAAAAGACACAAATTTGGAGATGAGAGTAAGAAAAAAAATTGCATCAAGGTTATGTAGGATGAGGTTCACCACCCCACGAGTGCATCTTCAAGAAGTGGAGTGGTTTCAAGATAATAGCCACCTCCACCGTACCAAAGCTTCGTGTAACAACTCCACCACCCAAATAACATGATCTACGCAAAATTTCCGAACTTTTGATCATACAAATCCTCCCAACGATTTGTTTTGCAACCACCGTAGGATCATTGTTGTCACAAAAAGAAGGCTGCACAACATGAGCAAAAATAATTAAATTAGGAATTTTAGCATTTTGAAGCACCTCTTCACTATTGGAAAGTAAAGAAGGCTTGCTCATGTGCTCGAAATTTGCCTCAAAAATCTCCAACTCTTTCTTTACATCACTCTCATCCTTACCAACACATTTTAATTTTTCAGTATCACTTGGTAAGGGACCTTGACTTTGATTTTTCAACTCGTCGACTAGTTGTCCCATCTTAGTATTCAAGGCTTCAAAAGAGGACGTGAAATTTCCCAAAAATGTTGTAAAATCTTCCATTAAGCTTGGGGGAAAAGTTTCAAAAGAGTTAGATGGTTCGGGTTGTTCAAAATAATTCTCGGGTATGTAGTTAGGAACAAAGGACATGAATCCATAGTGAGGATCACTCCCTTGAAAATCACACGAATAATCAAAATTCTCCTCCCATGATTGGTCGAGTGTATTTATAAACGTGTCATTCCAATCTTGATAGGGAGGTGAAAATGAGGTGTAGGTGCCATCATCTTGAATATTTGCCAAAAAGTTAGGATTTGTTCCCATGAATAATCGAAAGTATTATAATACGGGGCATCCCAACTAAAACCTTCCATTATGGTGAAAGAAAAACCAATAAAAAAACTCAACTTATAACTCAAGAAACTCTGGAAATACGCCAATCCCCGGCAACGGCGCCAAAAACTTGGTAGCGAAAAATCGTATAGGTCCACAAAGTGGCCACTATGTTGCCACAGTGGCGGTGCAAGTGCACACCGGACACTATGATCGATATAAGTAATAAAGTGGTAAAAATACCGAGATCGTATCCACAGGGATCAGACTTCAAAGTTTCGAGTAGTAGGTCGAGAATCAATGGTTTCAATTAGAGAAAAAGAAAATATCTTTAAGCGAAGCAAATTAAACAACAATTAAACGAAATTAACAGTAGTAAAAGTAGGATGTGGGTACAATCATTAACTAAGACTGATGTAGTAACAACTTGGTCAGAAACAAAATGACACACGACAGCCTTAAAAACCCTTTTCTCTCGAAAATGAGTTTCCTCGGAACGTGGCCACGTTGCACTCACTTTGTCACCACTTTGGTCAACTCAAGACTTGCCGACTTAACTAAGTAAACCTCTAAGGATTTCAGTTCCACCAGTATAGATATGAATGCCAAAATCTCTTTGTGACACCCATATCAACCGACATGTGAACCTTAGTTAAAGTCATGCAAAAACCCGTATCTCTACGTGGTTATAAAAGACTTTCTCAAATCTTCTTTGCATCACCCAAGCCGTATTTCAGATCTGCCCCTCTCGAGGTCTAAGATCTAATATTAACACTAACAAGTGATCGGCTTGTCCGCGTTGAGTTGAAGTCCCGACTCGAGTGACCAAGTCTAAGAGTTAGTAAAGATGGCAACACCCAAGTGTTGCCTACTAGTCTTAGTCTTGGCTCATACCCACACCCAAGAGGCTGCTTAGCTCATAATACAAGTAAAAGACATGAAGGAAGAAGGAGGGAACATAAACTTAAATTGCATAAATGAAACGTAAAAGTTGCTGCCAACGTGGTGACAAGGTGCCCACTTTGAGCTGGAAATTAAATACTAGAAAATAAATTACAACTACAATTACAACTACAACTATCTAAGAAAAAAAAGAAAGAACAATAGCTGAATTATGCTACATGTTGGAGCTCTCTTTCAAATGACTTCCATGGCTTCAATTTATAGTGGAAGATGAAAAGGATGGTGGAGGATTTTACCCACAAAACCTTTCAATGAGTTTAAGCCTTCTTTGACCCAAAGGCTCCTTGATTTTTTCATCAATTTTCTTATGAAAGCTCAGCTTTTGCTTTATCTCATTTAGGCTTTTAGATAGGCATTTTTGGCATTGATATCTTTCCACCAAACTTTTGCTTTTAACTTTTGTCTTTTCTTCATCCCATTGGTTTCTAAAGCTTAGCCTTTAAGAAAGCCTTTATGCAGCTGAAATGGACATAAAAATACATGCAAAATATGATGTTTTTCAGCTGTCCTCGGATTTACAACGTTCACCAACATGGCGACAAAGTGGCCACTTTCTGCAGTCCAACATTTAGCCCAAAAATGATGCTTTCAACCATCAAAACACAAACTTTTATCCTCAACACCTCCAAATGAAAATAAATAAATAAATATAAGAAACATGAACACGTAAAAGGAAAACATACACTAAAATTAAAGAAAAACACACACAAACAATGTGTAAATAACACTCAAAATGAGAGTTATCAAAGTTCTTAAGCTGAACTCCTATTCAACTCGCGTTTCAAAGACAGATTCGTTGTTATAAACTGAAGATGCACTCTGGTTGTCACGCAAACTCACACATTTCTTTCTTGTGGGCGTAACGAATGTGTTGAGTTTCTAGAGATAAAAGTTGTCTTTAGTGCACTCAGTCGAGGTTATTGCACACATCGAATCTGATATTAAAGTTGAAACTTTGAAGGATAAGTGCTTCATTCAAGGGGGAGCCTGAACTATTTTGAAGTTATGCAACGCTAAAGTTTTTCAAAGAAATCAAGGGGGAGAAGAGTTGGCGCTTCAAAGACGATGATTCATTTACAAAACTTTAGGGGAGATTGTTAGGACATAAATTGTCCAAGTTAGAAAGTTTTGTAAAGGGGTTTAAATAATATTTGTATTGGGCTTTAATTGTAAATGGGATTTAAATTGTAATTGGGATTGGGATTTAGGTTAAAACAAGTGAGAGAGGGGGAGGTATAAATAGTTTATGTGTTTAGGGTTTTCAGGGTTAAGTCATTCATTAACAATGTAGCCGTCGTGAGAGATCGTGTCTTCTAGAGAGATAAACTCTTTCTCTCTCTAGGTTTGTGTTTGATGTTTTACATTCAATGTGAATAAAAGGTATTCTTTCCTAATCTCATCTTGTTATCATTATTTGATCTTGAATTGTTGTTAGTTTTAGGATCTACAGGTGATTTCCCTAAAGTTAATATTAGTATATATGTTTATTGAATATTGATTAGTGTTCATATTTGCTATTTTGCCCTAAATTTGCTATTAGTTTATTTTAACCTAAATTTATTTCATTGTTTGCCCTAAATTTCATATTAGATTATTAGTTGATTACCATAAATTTAATTTTAGTTTTGGCCCTAAATTTGATATTAGTTGATAGCCCTAAATTTGATATCATTGATTTGTTTACATGATTTATTTTTTTGTTTTTGAGTTTTATATTAGTCTTTACCTAAAAGACCAAAATTTACTCTTGAAATCAATCAAAAAATCGAAAAGATCTTTTGAAATCATTAAAAAAAAACCCAAAAAATTCTCTCGTATCAACACAAAGAAACCCAAAAAGCCTATCGAATCAACACAAAACTTAAAAAATCTCTCAAAATCAACCAAAAAACTGGGAAAAAAAAATCTTCCGAAATCAACCAAAAACATTGAAAGTCCCCCAAAGGGTGAATTCGGCTAAAAACACATCGACAACAATTTCTTATACTTTTCATTTGTGTACCCGCTCACCTAAAATCTTGGGTTCGCCACTGTAGTTACCCATCGGAGGTAGACAAGCCAACAACTAAATGGTGTGTGGTGATGGTGGTCCTCCTGTGACTTCTCGTCATTTTCCACCATCATTAAAAGCCAAATTTCGTGCAAAACAAACATCATATCCATTCATAATATATACGTAATAAAGTCGAAGTTTACGTGTTTTAAGGCATATGAACTTGGGGAAAATACCGTCATATATCATGTACAATTGTCTTTTTAGCTTTTTTATAGAATATTTTTTAGAAGTGTCAGTCTTATATAAACACATATTTTCATACCATGCTTATGTTTATAGGACACATTTTCAATTAATAATATGACCCTTTATTTCAAAAGTGTCCCAAAACGCTATACCCTCAAAAGCGTTCTATAAGCCTACTGCAACCTACTGCAACACTGTTACATAAAACACAAATCTATTTTATCCTATAAACTTAAGGCTATGTTTGGCAAAAAAAAGCTAGCTTATAAACTAGTTTTTTTTTCCTGGTACATGTTTGGATGACCATAAGCTAACTTATTGAAAAGTTACTCATAGTAGCTTTTTGAAAAATCAGTTTATCAGCTACCAGGAAGCTTATAAGCTAGTTTGTCAAACAATGCCTAAATCCTATAAAGTAATATGTTAGGATAATAGAGATTTGTAGAATTTTAGCGTCCTATAAATCCAATTTTCTTGCGGTAATTGATACCCTAACGTTGTATTTTGTGGAAGGATCACAATCGCGAGATGTTTGAGCCTACAGGAAAGTAAGACACCGGAATCGGAGCTCCACATGATTTTGATCGAGACGACGAAGCTACTTTTTTCACCTTCTTCGTTTGGTCTTCCTCAGAAACTCGAGGTGGGGCAAAGCAACAAAAGACCGCAGAAAAGAAGCTAACCATGATTTTGTGTGAATAAAGTTAAGTACTTTGGAGGAGACCCAAATGAGAGTCGAAAATCTAATGCAAACTGCTTCTGAATTTGCTGGCCACTATATAAAACTAAAAGTCTTGACTATTGAGCGTGCTGAGCAAGGATGAATTATATATATTATATAAAATATATGTATAAGGATGATTTTTTTTAAGTCTTTGACTAATAATTTTGAACGTGCGGAGCAAGCTATCATGAATTTAATATTCCTTGAGTACTTACAAAAAATAGTAAATTACATTATTGATGTATGTGGTTGTCATCCACTAGCAATTATGATTCTTTTTTTGAATTAGTTAGTTTTGATATTGTGGTTGTTATTTTGCTTCACTTTTGGTCAGTGATGGATCTAAGATTTTTTTCCTAGTGGGCTATAGATTAAATGTCCGTAAAGTTGTCCGACGTATTTTTTTTTTGCCTAAATCCATTGTTTCCAGGGATTTTTAAAGTTTTTTGAGTTGATTTCAAGGAGATTTTAAGTTTTTTTTAATCGATTTAAAGGGAATTTTTTTCGGTTTTTTAGTTATTTTCGAGAGTGTTTTTTGGTTTGGTTGGTTTCAATGTATTTTTTTAGTTGATAGGGTCACAGACAAAAAATTACAAGATGGTACTTAAGGTATAAAGTTAAAATATATATAGGGGTGAGTTCAAATGAAAACTCATATTTCATTTTGCACATGAGAACAAATCTCAACCATTGATCAAAACTTAGAAACTAATCAATAGTTATTACATAATAAGGTTAATTGGGAAGTGATTAAAGACAAAATTGTAATTTTGAATCCACGCCTACCTTCTTTGACTTTTTATTTTTATTTTTAATAAAAAAAAATTTACCCCCTTAAACTTTAAAATAATTTATCTTAAAAATTACTAATATTTTAATCAAACAAATTACATCAAAAAAACGAGAATTTCGTGCTCTTCGATATGACATCCATCTCGATATAGTTTTTTTCTCGATTTAACCGTTTTTTACGTGAAATTCTATATACGTGTTATATTCATTATGAATATGCATGCACGCCCCCGAATGTCCATATTCAGTCTGAATAACAAAGGTGAACGTTCATTCACTATTCATGATGAATAATACATTATTCAGGATGAATAATACAGTATTCAGGATGAATAATACAACATTCAGGATGAATAATACACGAATTCGTGATTCATGTATTATTTATCACAAATTGTATAGAATTTTACGTGAAATTCTATATATGTGTTATATTCATTATGAATATTCATGCACGTCCTCGGGTGTCCACATTCAGTATGAATAACAAATGTGCACGTTCATTCACTATTCATGATGAATAATACAATATTCAGGATGAATAATACAATATTCAGGATGAATAATACACGAATCCATGTTTCATGTATTATTTATCATGAATCGTGTATTATTCACCCTGAATGTTCTATTATTCATCCTGAATGATACATTATTCATGAAAAAAAATATATGAATGACCCGTGAATGTGTAGACACATGACGCACTCTCTTTTGTTTCCCAATTCACAACCGAAATTTGGTTTAATTCATTATGAATATGTATGTGCATCCCCGGATGTCCCACATTCAGTATGAATAACCATTGTGAACGTTCATTCATTATTCATGATGAATAATATAGTATTCAAGATAAATTACACAACATTCATGACGAATAATATATGAATTAATGAATCGTGAATTATTCACCCTGATTGTTGTATTATTCATCCTGAATGATAACATTATTCATGATGAATAACACATGAATGACCTATGAAGATTTGGAGACGTGACGCGCTCTCTTTTGTTCCCCGATTCACAACATAATTAGTCGATAGGTTCTCGATTCGTCTTGATGGGTGTTGGGTTACGGTGCTGAAGAAACGTGATGCCTTACGACGTTGAAGAAAGTGTTGAAGAAGGTGATGTCGAGTTACATACTTACGGTGTCGAGACGTTGTACAAACTTGAACGTACATAAATATTCATAATGAATATAACACATATATAGCATTTCACGTAAAAAACGGTTAAAACGACAAAAAAACTATATCGAGATGGATGTCATATCGAAGAGCACGAAATTCTCATTTTTTTGATGTAATTTGTTTGATTAAAATATTAGTAATTTTTAAGATAATTTATCTTAAACTTTAATTGGGTAAAAAGTTTTTAATTAAAAAAGAAAATAAAAAGTCAAATTTGGTAGGCGTATGTTTAAATTTTTCTTCCATTTTTACCCCTAAACATTTTATAATTAAGAACTCTATTTAATATGAGTTGTTGGATCAAAAGAGATCGAGTGACTGAGATTTGTCCTCACGTGCACAATAAAAAATGAGTTTTCATTTAAGCTTTTCTCTCTCTCTCTCTCTCTCTCTATATATATATATATATATATATATATATATATTCCATCCGTCCTAAAACAAGTGTCCACATTTGACATGACACACAATTTTAGACGTGCATTATTATTACACTTTTTTGTTAACCAATTGATACATTTACCCTTATTTAATTTCTCTCGCTTCACAAACTCTTAAATATTTGTGTATTGAATAAGGTCCCTTTTAAAAGTGGACATTTATTTTGGTACAAACATAAATAGAAATGTAGACACTTATTTTGGGACGGATAAATGATGTTTTTACTTATGAAATTTTCTTTTTTTTCTTTTAATGGGGGGCCATCCCCTCCCCCTAATTCTTAACTACATCCACCCTGCTTTTGGTTCCTTTGACTAATTGTCGTTTAAAAGAGTGTTTAACTCGGGGGCATTTTCGTCTTTCTAATATTTTGGTGTTGTTTTTTTCCTATTTCTTTTTATTAAAGATTTAATTTTTTTATAACCCCAGCCCCAATTATCTTCTCCGATCAAAATCATAGTTTCCAAACAATTTTCTCCATCCAGCAAATCTAAACTTAACAAAATCAAAAAACAAACCCAACCAAATCAAACCCGAAAAAAAAAATCAAACCTAACCAAATCAAAATAGAAAAATCAATCCCAAAATAAAATAAATTGCTTGAAGGAAACCTAGATATGTTGAAGGAAACAATCACACTCATAACAAAATCAAAGCCACAAAAAAAAATCATTTTTTCATTAAAATCAAATCATAAAACTGACAAATAAAATTGACGATGCACAGTGGGTAAAATCAACTATTAAAAACTCAAGTAACATGTTGGTCACGGGTGGTGGTCATCAGAACATAGAATAGATTAGAGAGAGGTCATCAGTGGTGCTCATCGAAACATAAGGGGGGGGGGGGGGGGGGGGGAGGGAGGGAGGGAGAGGGTAAGGTTGGATGGTGGGGATGATGTTGTTGAGTGCATCTCCAACCGTACGCCATTTCTCTTTTTTTTTTGTCGGTTTTGGACCTCCAACCGATCGGTATTTCCAGAATTTTTTTGCCGGCCAAATGTTTACCACGGCATATATGCCGGTCAATTTTGGAACGACAATTGTATATGGGCCCACCACTAGTACCTTTGTTCCATTTTTTTATCATTAATTTATTTAAATAATTAGTATTTATTTATATATATATATATATATATATATATATATATATATATATATATTAAAGTATGTTATTTTAATGTGGGGTTTACAAATTTGGTGTTTTTTTAGAGGACGATTGGAGTTGAGTTTTTTTTTGGTGTTAATGGGCCCACTATATTTGGTGTTTTTAGTGTTTTTTTTTGGTGCTACGGTTGGAGATTCTCTGAAGAGGTCCACCACCACCCAAACACAAATACACACACATTCTCCAGCCAACAAATTCATCCCAATCAAAATAAAAAATAAACCCACAATAAAATCCATATTAAACCCAATCAAATCAAAAAAAAAAATCAAACCTAGAAAAAGAATCAATATGAAACCTAGCGAAATCTTGTTATTTGCTGCAATCATAAAATGGAGATGAACACAGAGGGAGTCGGAGTTCACGGCAAGGGAGGGGTGGAGGTGGGGTCATGCACTAGAAGGGAAGAAAAGGAGATGGATCATAGGTCCAGGTGCCGTCAGTAAAAGGGAGACCGGACCCAAATCCCAGATGGATATGAGACCTTTGATCCAGATCTTCGAACCAGGGTAGACATCTGGTGATTTACCTTCGATCCAGCTCCGAGATTTAACAAGAAGTTCAGATCTACTTGTTTGTAAACAAATTTAAGTTGAAGAGACGATGTTGGAAGTGAAAAACGAAAATCATCTTCCACATTCTAAACGAAAAACTAAAACAGTAGGAATTGGTTGAATCTATGAGATTCGATTAAACCCTAAGGTGATGTGTGGCCTGATACGTGAACGGAAGATAAGAATCATTTGATATGAACTAGAACTAGAAACTAAAATTCCTTGATTTACCTATACTATATTATAGAGCACGGATAAAAAACTCTTAAATACAAATTATTAGGCACAAGGTACGATCATTTTATGCAAGATTTTAAAAATCTTTTAATTTACAAGTATCAAAGCACAAGATACATATTACTACTGCAGACTTCTAACACCCACCAATTTGGTATGTGCAGGACATTCCTTTTATGCAGACCTTTCCATGTATCATTATTAATTAATATATTTTATTATTATAAATTTGTTTTAATTACATTATTAAATATGTAATTGGTTATTTTTTTAGATGTCACTAAAATATATAAGATAATCATTGAATTCTAACAAAATACTTAATTTTTTTATATAAATTAAAAAAAATTATAAAAAAAACATTATCACTTTCTCAAAATCATTCAAAATCGTACTGTAAATAGACAAAACAATAAAAAATAAAATGAAACATTAAAATCGTGATGTATCTCGCTGCATTGCGCGAGTACGCTTCTAGTATATTATATCATATTCTTAATTTTTAAGGAAAAAATGAAATAAAAACAGTAAAGACTAAAATGGTCATGACTTAACGAACCTTTTTAACGGGAGCTAGTTTGAGGAACCAAAAATGAAACAAAAATGGCAACCACAATGACTAAAATTATAATTAGTTCAAGAGAGGGAAGACGGTTGCTAGTGGGTAGCAACCACATGGACTAAAAGTGTAATTTACTGTTACAAAAATGATATAAATAAAACTTTCGTTTTCATCCCTCCAATTCAATGATTACACTAAAAACTATGTGGTTTGTATTCCATTTCATTTGGGTCCTATTGCTCTAGTCTATTAAGAGGTGCAGTTAAGCACCCTCACATGTTAGTCACATATAGAGCATTCTGGTCTTTCTGTCTTTTATTTTTTATTTTTACTTAAAAATCTTGTACAAGTTTTTAAAGTTATATATGTATAAGTCTTTAACACATTTAACAAACCGAAATGAACCCCCTCCTTCTCCGAAACCCTTTGATGACCACTGACACACCTACTTACCGACACCATCAAAATCATCAAACTCATTTTGTGTTTTCTGGTTTCCAAACCCATTTTATGTTTTTGTGACGGACCATTCACCACCTACGAGAATCAAGGTCTTATGGAACCCATGTGTTAGAGCAATCATCGGCGTTGTTGGGATATCACCATGAGCTATATATGTAGATTGCACCAAGAGTGCACATGTTTGATTGAATCTTATATTTACCAAGTTTAGGTTCCGATAAATTAGGGTTTTATAAGTTTAGGATATTATAATGATCTCTTTTTTCATTCCATTAGAATAGGTAGTTGACTACAATTGCAATACCAAAGCTATAATAGCCTACCCTTTGATCAATAGTAATGCATTCTTAAGCTTTTAATACATCTAGAGGTTCGCATCAAAAACTACAAACCCACAAACCCTCTTCTCTTAATTTACAGAGCATTTTGAGATAGGTAGGGAGTGTTGGTGATAGTTCTTAAAGAAGATGGGTGGAGAAGACCGAGTGGGTTATCATTAGAGATTGTGGGATCGTAGTTGATGGCGAAATGGGTAAGTTGCAGGGACCATGTGGGAGGAGATGAAGATGGAGATGATATAAGCGAGGTAGGGCACAGTCACTAGTTGAACTTTTTAGTTTAGGTTGTTTAGGTAAGGTTTTTATTTTAGGTTTTTTGTTTACTTCTTTCTTGGAAATGCTTTAAACACTTAATCAAACTTTAAACACTTGTACAATAATATTAGTTTATATCAGTTATTAAAAAGGATCAAAATGTCCCTCATGTGACTAGCACGTGAGGGGATTTAACATATGCTACTAACGGTCGTTAGGTTTAGAGATGATTTCTGTAACACTCTTACAGTCTGTGTTTCCGTTGGCCCTCTTAAGTCCATTTATGTTGTTGGTTTTATATTTTTATTAATGACAATGACTTGGAGCTTCCCATGTATGAAAAGAACGAAAAATGGAAAAAAACAAGCAAAAAAACTCACCCGCGACCTGGGTCGTGACCTTGATAGTCACCAAGGTTGCACACCACATTGATTGCAAATCCAGTAGAGCGCGACTTGAAGCGTGACCTATGGTCGTGGGCAAGATCATGTGGAGACCCTTGTACGCGTCATTGAGTTGATTTATGCCATTTTGACCTCTTTTCTTCACAGTTTCTCTTTTTTTCCTCCCTGTTTTCTCTCCCCTCATTCTCTCCCCTCATTAATATCTATCCCAAGCACTTTAAAGTTGATCTCCAGGATTTGGTAAGGATTCAAATCCATTCAATTTTTGTGGATTAAGATTGAAGTCTCTCCCTCACATCTAGGGTTCTTGGATTCGAGTTATTTTAGGTTTTTCTCACTAAACCTACCAAGGTGAGTTCATTATAGTTCTACCTCACTATATACATGTCAAACCTTCATTTCTTACTTATTTCCATGTTTTATTCATAATCATTCCAACAAATATTAATATATGTCGATTTTAGGGATTTTTGACCTAGATGTCTAAATGTATTATTGTTGGGTAAACTTCTTGATTTAAAGGTTTTGTTCCATGAAATCAAAGGGGTTTTCATTCCATGGGTATATGAATTCCTTGGGCATTGTTGATTGGTGCTGAGCTAACAATAGTGCAAAGGCATATTTCTTTGGTTAATAAGGTCTAAAAGGTTTATCGATCCTAAGGGATGTAGATACATAATAGGCATATAGAAATTATTGTACGTCAAATAACATCAAAAGTGTTGGTTCTAACTATAAATTCGTTCATTTTTCCTATCACAAAAATGTCTGTAGAAATAAGGGTTCATAAATCCACTTGCTTAACTATTGCTTTACCTTAGGAAACTCATAGGAAACACATATATATGAATTTGTATAAATAAGGCTATTATGACTAACCATGAAATGTCATTGTTCATAACTTGGGGTTTTATGTGCACCCTTTGTGTTATTAAATTCCAAACTTGGTGTTGTGGTGCTATGACCCTTATTCATGAGGGTTGTAGACTTTGTGTTATCAGGTGCGTTATATTTTTTCCTATCTTGAATACTAGCAAGTGGACATTAAAGACCAAATGGAAGCTTAGAAGTGGGACTGAGCTAGCTAATGGGCAAGTTCTAAGATTCAATAACCTTGAGGTGTAATTCTTAGGAGTAAACACTAAAGGTATTTGAGGACTTGAGGAGACGCCATATTAAGTGTGCACTAAAGTCGTAGAATCTGAGTTGTACTCCCAAAAAACTATAATATGTGGCAATACTTTTATGTTCCTGCTACATTCAATGGAAACGGTCTCCCCCGTGATCGAAAGATGTTATATGTATAAACTGTCAAGTTTGACCATTTTCAGAGATTATATCCCTATGTAAAAATGTTACCATTTCCGAGTAATATCATTTCATCTGCATCTTTCTATATGTTTGGTTTATTGTTATAAATATAACTATTTGAACTCATTAGGCGTAAGCCTAACACATTTTCTTAAATGATATGTATATCAAGTCCCACTATTAGCGCGTCTAAAGCTAATTGATATGTGACGTTGGTGATGTCTAGAAGCATCGGGGGAAATGTCATTTTTTGGTCGACTTGTGAGACAAAGATGGACTTTTAAGGATTAGTAACACCCGGTTATAATCTAGTCCAAACCAATTTTATATTAGTAGGTTGTTAACTTTAATCCTATTGATTGTTGGTATTTAACTTCCATACTTTCCCCTTTTTGGGTTTAAGCATTACAGTCATATATGGAAATTCCAAGGTCTTTGGAAATCTATTTATTATTTATTTTAGGGGGGTTGTTATAGGTGGTATCGGAGATTTATTTTAAGAGAACTAGGTATGATTTTAGGATACCTAGACTTAAACTGACCGATTTAAGTGTTGACTTGTGACAGTTGGGTAGAACTTTAGGAAGGGATGGTATCAAGGATTATCATGTGTAATAAGTTCACTATTTCACTCTAAATGTTGTTATTTTTAATTTATTGTTATGTGTGAATACTTGAAATACTACTATTGTAAGGATTTATACGTGTAGTACTACGTTGTTAATGTTAATCTTGTAAAGATTTAACTCATGTGTTCATTGTCATCTGTATGGCAGTCTCACATGGTGAATACTAGGAGTCATCAGATGGTTCGAGAGGAAGGAGTGGAAGGTACTATGAATGCTCTAGGTCAAGGTGGAGGACCTAACAATGCTCTACCCCCTCCGTTACCACCATTGTTGGGCGGTAGAGTCAAACATGTTCTTAAAATAGTATTGGCTTCCTCTAACCTGGTTATTCAAGGAGTCAACCTCAAATCAAGTGATGGAAATCACGACCCAAATGTTAGATGCGACTCTAGACCGTGACGAAAGATGTTCACAAAAATGATGGAGGAAAGGGATGCAAGAAACCGGAGGCAGGAGGTTGTTGATGAAATGCGGTAGGAGGTTATGCAGGGTTAGGAAGGTTCACAATACTGAGCAAATCTGAGTGGTGGGCATCAAACAAAGAGAAAAAAGTGCTCCTACAAGACTTTCTCAATCGACCGGTAGAATTTTCGGGTTGTATTGATCCTACGGTTTGCATGAATTAAATCCAGGAGGTTGAACAAGCATTCGAATCAAGCGAATTTGGAGAGTCCCAGAAGGCCAAGTTTGCTTCACAAATAGTGAGGGGAAATCCTTTAGTTGGTGGAATGTTACCCGGACGACTTTCGGGCCGGGGATTGTGGCACCTTTAACCTGAAAAATGTTCAAGGAAAGGGTAATGGACAAGTATTACAATGGAAGAGCCTTGGCTAAAATCAAAGATGAGTTTCAAGCTCTCAAGAAGGGGAATTGTTCCATTGTCGATTACTCAAGTTTGTTTATTGAGAAGTTGGGACTTGTGGGCCACTTGGCCCCGGATGAGAAGTCCAAAATCAAGGCCTATATGAAGGGCCTCTTAGCAGATATGAAGTCCTTAGTACAAAATGCTAAGTTGACCACACTTCAAGAGGCTATTAATAGAGGATGATTTGGCTCAAGCAAGGGAAGAACATGTCGTAGTTGGCGAGAAGAGGAAGTGGGAAGGCTAATCCGGGTCTTTCAAGAAGTCAAGGTGGTAAGAGCAACAACCTCCAAATGGATGAAAAATGGTGCCTAAGTATGGAACCAAGCATTTCAGAAGTTTTAATCTCAACCCTGTAGAGTGCTACAAGTGTGGGAAGACCGGACACACAACCAGATGTACACCATCAAGGGGACCGTTTTCTATGAGTGCAAAGAGATAGACCTTTTTTAAGTGAATTCCACAAACTAAGTTCGCCACAAAGGGAAATGCCTTGGAAAATCAAGCAAGGAAGGAGCCAACTCTAATAGTTCAAGGGAGAGCATTCCAAATGTCGACCGAGGAAGCGACCACAAATATGGTGTCAGGTACGTTCTTGCTCAACTCTATACCCATACGTGTTTATTTGATTCAGGTGCAAATTGTTCCTTCATGTCAAATTCTTTTTTGCAAGCGCCTATGTATACCTTGTATTATTGTTGAGGATGTTTTGGTAGTCAACGGTGCTAATGGTGATTAGGTAGTGCTTCGTAAAATCCTTAAGAATTGTACTTTATAGGTTGAAGGGAAGTCATTTCTAGTAAATCTGTTGCCCATGTCAATTGACATAGGATATTTCGATGTAGTGAATGACATTGATTGTATGGTAGATAACCAAGCCAAGATCCTTTGTTCCAAGAAACTAATCAGATTGCTGATGTCAGACGGGAGCACCATGCTTGTCTATGGGGAAAGATGCAAGAATGAAGTCACGATTATTTCTGCAATCAAGGTCCATAAATGCATGTCGAAGGGATGCTCCTTATTTTGGCATACGTATTGGATGCCAAGTCGAAAAAGGGGAAAATTAGAGAAGTGAAGGCTGTTTGTGACTTCCCAAGATGTTTTTCCAGACGACCTGCCTGGATTGCCACTTGGCGTCAAGTAGAATTCCGCATCGACTTAACTTCCGGGGGGCACTGATAGTTGGTGCCATGTATCGCCTTGCTCCAACTGAAATGCAAGAGATGATGAATCATCTAAAGAAGCTACTCAAGAAAGGGTTTGTTAGACCGAGTTCCTCACCATGGGGAGTGCCGGTATTATTTGTCAAGTAGGACGGTAACATGAGAAAATGTATCAATTATAGAGAGTTGAATAAGGTGATTGTAAATAATAAGTATCCACTTCACAAAATCAATGTCTTGTTCGAGCTACTTCAGGGAGGGGGTGCTTTTCAAAGATAGACCTTTTCTCGGGCTAACACTAAGTGAAACTTAGAGAAGAAGATGTCATCAAAATGGTATTCAAGACGAGATATGGTCATTATAAGTTCCTTATGTTGCCGTTTGGTTAACTAATGTGCCAGTGTTCATGGATTTGATGAATCTGGTTTGTCGTCCATTCTTTGGCAACTCCATCATTGTGTTCATCGATGACATTCTCTTATATTCTAAAGATGAAGAGAACCATGAGCGACACTTACGCGAAGTCTTAGAGGTGTTGCAGGATTAGAAGTTGTATGCAAAATTTTCTAAATGCGACTTTTGTTTGCACGAAGTTCAATTCTTAGGGCATGTTGTGAACCTGAGATGGGTTGAAGGTGGACCCATCGAAGATTGAGGCAATGATGAATTTGGAAGCACGTAAGACCCCTAGATATTGAGCTTCTTGGGACTAGTCATTTACTATCGATGGTTCATCCAAGACTTCTCCAAAATTACTTTGCCATTGTTGGCCATGACAAAGAAAAATGTGAAGTTCTTGTGGACCGATTCCCAAGACAAGGCATTCAAGACCCTATAGAAGATGTTGTGCGAGGCGACAATTTTATCCTTACCTGAAAGGATCGAAGTTCAGGGTCTATAGTAATGCTTATAAATTGGGGTTGGGTAGCATCTTAATGCAGCGAGGGAAGGTGATTGCATATGCTTCTAGGCAACTCAAGGACCACAAGAACAATTACCCAACCCATAACTTAGAGTTGGCGACGATGGTGTTCGCTTTGAAGTTATGACGTCACTACTTATATGGCACGAAATTCACGGTCTATACCGACCATAAGATCCTAGAGTACGTCTTTGATCAGAAACAGTTGAACATACGTCAAAGGAGATGGTTGGAATTGGTTAAAGATTACCACTGCGAGTTGCTTTACCACCCCAGCAAAGTTAACATGGTGGCGGATGCTCAAAAATAGAAAGCATATATCGGAAGTATTCGGGCTTCGATCCCAAGAGTAGACATGATCTTGAGTTTTATTGAGAAGAATAAAAGGTTGAAAGTCGATATGTCGTTGGAAGCGAATCTTAAAGATGAAGTCATGGTAAAGCAACACCTTCGGTTAACAAGGGATGGTGGGGGCCTAAAACATTTTTAAGGACATATTTGAATGCCCACGATTGAGGTAACAGGAGTTGTTGTTGGAGGATGCTCATAAATCCAAATATTCTATAAAGCTCTGAAGCACGAAAATGTATAGAGATTTGAAATTGAACAATTGGTGGCCTGTAATGAAACTTGACGTAGGCAAGTATGTAGAGAAATGTGTATCTTGCCTACAAGTCAAAACGGAGCATAAAAGACCATACGATAACCTTCAATCATTGGAGCTAGAATGGAAGTGGGAACACATTACCATGGACTTCATGACGAAGATGCCAAAAACTTTGAGAGGTCATGATATGATATTGTTAGGACTGAAAGTCCTAGTACGTTGAAAGATATATATAGTATTTGTAGAGTTTAATTGTTATTCTTAAAAGAGTTGTAAAAGCCTTAATTATTGTTTATTGGGCTTAGTTTGATGTAATAGGCTTGGGCCTTGGTTGTTAGAGGCCTAAGTATATATGGTTGTTTTGTGTGGTTTAGGGTTAGCCGGTTTCATTAGAAAAAGAGTGTTGTGCACCTAATAGAGTTTTAGAGAGAGAGTTGATTTCCATTCATATGTTTTGTAACTCTCTAAAATCATTCAATACAGTTTGATCTTTATATTAATTGTTACTTGAGCAATCTGGGAATCACAATTGGTATCAGAGCAGAAAGACGATGATTTGATTCAAAAGGTATTAATTTTTCCCACTTTTTCTTCCGGTCGAAAACTTCTGTTTTTGGTTTTCTGGGTTATTTGATTTCTTGCAAATCTTTGGTTTCAATTAATTCCATTCTCATTCCTAGTGTTAGTTTAAGGGTTTGGCAAAGTATCGAGTTCTAATTCGGAGTATCGAAGTCCAATTTTGGATTTTTGTTACTTTGGAATTTGTGGTCTGTGTTATTGAAGTTCTTCAAATTTTTATCAAAATCCATATTTTTTTTGCTTCAAATCGAGTTGGGTAAGTGTTTTGGCATTATTTTTCTAATTTAGAGTGATTAGGGTTGATAAGAAATCCTCTTAGATCCGATTTTTTCGGAAAAAAATAGTCAATTTTTTGTTAGATCGGTCGAACCCGGACTAAAGTTAAAACCGAGTGATCTTTAAGTTACTTACCCGGGAAGTTATTACTCCTGGGTCGACTCCTAATCTGGACGCGAACTCAACCCGGGTACCTCTTACCTGGTCCCCTAAATCCGGTCTCCTCTCACCCGGTCCTCCCTCGCCTGGGCTCCCCCTTCCCGATTCTCCTCTACCCGGGTACCTCATACCTGGGCCTTCTCCCGGTTCGCACGCCGCCACCCGGATCACCCGGACCCGACTCTTCCGTCGCCCGGACTCGGTCTTCCCCGGTTCTCCTTCGGTTCATCTTCTGGACATCTTTTCAATCCGGGTCACTTCCCGTGCCACGCCGAACCAGTGTCAAGCCACGACCCGGGTATCACAACTCGGTCACCACAGGCCCGGTAACATCTTCACCTGATTTAAGATCCAGGTTTCCTTAATCCGGATCTGGTTAATGTCTCGGGTCTTACTATTTCTTCATCCGGGTTTCACGATTACCCGGACAAGCCTTATCCGGTTAATCTCTCGGGTCTTACTATTTATTCATCCGAGACCCCCGTGCTAAGTCGCAGGAGGGGGACATTTTTGCGTTTTTTGTGTACTGTGTCTGATTTTTTTGGATCCAATCACAATTGTCTTACGATCATTTCATTCAAGTAACAATGGAAAGAATACTTATGTATGTGAATAGTAAATTCAAAAAGGCTTATGACGATCCAGATCTTGAGGAAGATCTGAAAATTCTTGAAAAGAAAAACAAAGATTCAGATGATTCATTGAAAAATGAAATCAGTGATTTAAAGAATAACAATCTCTAACTCAAACAAAAGATTTCCGATTTTGAGAAGAACACCGAAAAAGAAAGAATTGGTTTTTCAAATGAAAGGAAGAATTTTGAAAGAAAGATTATCGAGCTTTCAAAGAAGGTTTTTGATGAAAGAAAGGTTTTTGAGCTTCAAAATGCAAAACTTTCAAAACATATTTCTAATTTTGAAAAGGTTTTGAGAATTGAGAGAGATAATTTTGAAAAAGAGCTAAAAGCTTTTGAAACGACAAAGAAAGTGCTTGAAAAGAAAAATGTTGCAGTTTTCAAATAAATATATGATAAACGCAATAGTAGTGAAAAAGACTTTGAAAGTGAAAGGAAGATTTTCGAAACAGAAAGTCATATGCTTTCACAGAAATTATCTAGATTAGCAACAGAGATTTTGAAAGAACATAAGGTAAAACCTGATTTACAAAAACAATTTGATTTAATTCTCGAAGAAAGAAATGTTTTATGCGCAAAAGTCAAGAAACTTGAAGAAATAAGTTGTAAAGTTGATTCAACTGAACAAGCCAGTCCAGATACTGTTTTTCAGTCTCCTTATTCTTCAAGCTCAACTTCTACAACTAATTTTTCGAAGAAGTTTGTCAAATCAAATAAAATTTCAAAAGATCAGATTCGCCCTTCCAATATTTTCTATAATTCTCTTATTGATGACAAAGATAATCAGGTGTTTCGAAAATTCAACATGGTTTGGAGAAAGAAATTGTTAGCGCACATATCTATTGGATTCAAGATCATCCAATCTGAAGATCACAATCTGAAGCTAAAGCCGAAAAGTCAACTCTTAATATAAGTCTAATGTCGTTTGTAATAAAATGTCAAAGTTTAGTTTTTAGTATTTTATTATTAGTTCCTAAATATCTAGATATTATATTAATTTAGATATTTAGTTTGTTAGATATTAGTTTAGTTTATTATTGTTTTTGTTTGCAAGTGGTTGTTTTAGTGTGTTAGAGAAGCTATCAAAGAGAACACATACACACACACACACTAATGGTGTAAATCAGAGTGAAAACGTCGTGAGCTTCAAGAACAAACATCAACCTTGTAATCGATTGGTTATTAATCAAACAAGTTGGTAATCGTATATGTGTTTGTGTCAATAAGAACTTGATAATATTGTGGACCGACAATTGGTATCAGAGCCTGAAAATAGATTCAAATCAAGTTTTTAAAGAACGACTCTGTGTTCTTCATTTAAAAAAAATCATTTTCGTGATTGAGAGTGTTTTAGGAGTTGAAATCGATCAGGTTGTGATCGATTTGTGGTCTAGATCGAGTTGTTGTTGATTAATTTAATTATAGCACTTCAATTGATTCAAATTAATTTAATTATAGCACTTAAAGTCTGGAGACTCGTACCCAAACCTCAAGGTAAAACCATTATAGGTTCTCTTTGATAGCTTCTCTGGAAAGGCTGTTGATGTTAGGACTTATAGAGGGATGATAGGTTCTTTGATGTATCTTACTTCTAGTAGGCCAGAAATAATGTTTTCAACATGCTTATGTACTAGATATCAGACCAATACCAAAGAATCCCATGTGTCTGCAGTTAAGCGCATTTTTAGGTATCTGAAGGGCACTGCAGATCTTGGTCTGTGGTATCCTAAAGATACTAGTTTTGAACTAACAGCATATACAGACGCATATCATGCTGGTTGCATGTTAGACAAGAAGAGCACGTCAGGTCATATACAGTTCATCGGTGATAAACTCGTCAGTTGGGCATCGAAGAAGCAATTATGTGTGTCAACTTCAACGGCCAAAGCAGAATATGTAGCTACTGCTAGCTGCTGTTCTCAGGTCTTGTGGATGAGAACTTAACTGCGAGACTATGGTTTTAACTTCAACCATATCCCGATATACTGTGACTCGAAGAGCGCAATCGCGATAACAACTAATCCTGTTCAGCATACAAAGACCAAACACATCGATGTCAGGTATCACTTTATAAAAGATCATGTCGAAAAAGGAACAATTGAACTTTACTTTGTAAAAACTGATTATCAGCTTGCAGATTTGTTTACCAAACCCTTAGACGAAAAGAGATTCAATTTTCTTGTCTCTAATCTTGGTATGCTAAATCTTAAGACCTAATTGGTGGTTACCTATTAAAGTTTTTTATTGTAAATTTTTCATCATTTCTTCATTTCCGCAACATATCTGCACATTAACAATCCGTTCATGATCTAAGGGGGAGTATGAGAAGACATTGATAAATGATCATTGTTATTTTGAGGAGAATACTCACTAATTTATGCATTTACCTTTTTAATGTCAAATTTTTGTGATGCATGATTTTAGGGGGAGTTTTACAAATCAAAGGAGTTTGGATATGACTTCTGATTATTTCAGATCAGAACTCGTACTTTCATTATTTTACTGCTTTTTGTCATTTTATTTTCAGTGAATAAATTAGCTTTGACTATGACATAAGTCTTTTGCAGTTTTTGAGAGATGCTTACATGTTCATATCTTTATGACTTTAAGCTTAGCTCCATGAGATGTAAGATCGCACGTAAAGGTATAATCCTTTATCTTAATATCATAGATGGTTGAAAGAAGGATAACTTTCAATCATTGAAAACTTGTTCTTAAAAGTTCAAACCACTTCCCGAATCTCAAACCGATTTCATGAATTGGAAGTGTGCGTTTAAATGTTTTCAAGATTTACTTTGTGCTTTAACTGTTATAGTTAAACCAAGTTGAGCATCACATGCTTTCTAGGAAAACATGATTTCATTGTGCTAGGACTTAACACAACTTCTATGGAATCACGTTAACCAGTGATTTCTACCCACAAAGTTAATCCATAGTGATTGAGTGTGAGAAGTCAAAAGAAATGAGTGTGTCAAACAAAGAAAGAAAGTTTGGTTAGAGTGAGCTTAATGTTTAAAAGAAAGAGGGTGTGAGAACAAAGTTAAAAGAATATTAGAACTCTGCACCAACTACTTTCTGATCCAGGCAACCACATTTCTAGTGTTTCACATTTCTTTGGTGAACATTATTGAAACAGGCAATTAGCCCATGCCAACTCTTGATTAACCCCACCAACTACTCATTTTCTACTCAAATAGAAAATGTTTCATTTTCAAAAGGGGAAGCAATACATTTGCTATCTGATTTTCATTTGGAAAATCTGGATATTGAAAAGAAGGAAATCTGCCCCACCTTCGCACTTTACTCATGCACATTGAGTATGTGTTTAACGTATTGTTGTCTCAGTGGTTTACACAATTTTGAACCTTATAAGCAATCATCAAGTGCTCAATTCTTTCTATCACTTGCACGAACACACAAGAAATTTGTTTCTTTGTCATAACGTTCATAGAATTTACCTTTGTGGTGTTTCGATGATTGAATGGAAGCCCTGGGGGAGTGAACATCAAAAAGCTCCTTTCCAATGTGTATTCGTTACACATAGTGACTTAGTGTTACTGACAGGCATTTAAACTGATTCATTTGTTGATTCAGGTGTTACACGATTATTTTGTCTGGATTTGCAAAGATCTGGATGAATATTTTTTTGAATTGACGAATCAGAGGGTCCAAATGAAAGACATTTCTTACTCAGAGTTTTGATGAAATCGTTTCTCTATTCATCAAAAAGGGGGAGAACCTAAAGCTTGAAGAAATGTCTATTACATTACAACATTGGAAAAGATAAGAACTAACCAAGAAATGCGATAGTTCAAAGTATTCTGAAGACATGCTGATTTTAGAGAAATTTTCTTTGAAGATACTTTGCTAAAGCATTATGAGCTAAAACCTGGAGATTATTACATATGGAAGACAGAGAAGGAGATTGCATCTTCTGAGCTGAAAAATAAGACTAAATTGCTAAAATCTTTTTAGTAATGTTCTTGATCCAAAGGGGGAGATTGTTAGCGCACAGATCTATTGGATTCAAGATCATCCAATCTGAAGATCGCAATCTGAAGCTAAAGCCGGAAAGTCAACTCTTAATATAAGTCTAATGTCGTTTGTAATAAAATGTCAAAGTTTAGTTTTTAGTATTTTATTTTTAGTTCCTAAATATCTAGATATTATATTAATTTAGATATTTAGTTTGTTAGATATTAGTTTAGTTTATTATTGTTTTTGTTTGCAAGTGGTTGTTTTAGTGTGTTAGAGAAGCTATCAAAGAGAACACATACACACACACTAACGATGTAAATCAGAGTGAAAACATCGTGAGCTTCAAGAACAAACATCAACCTTGTAATCGATTGGTTATTAATCAAACAGGTTGGAAATCGTATATGTGTTTGTGTCAATAAGAACTTGATAATATTGTGGATCGACAGAAATCAACTAAAGAAGACAGTGATGGAAACAAGTCATTCAAATCACTTGTATTTGATACAAAGTCACCTACTTATGTCTATTCTACAACTAAGTTGATCAGTATAAACCAAGCAAATATCTGTTGCACTCATTGTGGAAAGAGTGACTTTGTGGATTCCAAGTATGTTAATAGTTGGTATGGTACTTATAGTATCCCCAATCCTCAATTTAATAGCTTCAAAGGTAAGACATCTAACCGTCAAGGATCCATCATAGCATGTATACCAAAATCTGTCTAATCTGTTTTGCAGGAATGTCATGTGTGATTTAATTCAGATCATTCACGTCACATGACTATAATCAAGGGTTATGCCAACTTTTGAGGGGGAGTACCATGATTTTTTTAATTTTCATTTTTACTTCTGAACACTTTCGTTTTCAGAACTCGTTCTTAAATGTTTTTTACTTTTGATTACCTCAAATCATAACTCGTACTTAAATGTTTAATTCACTGTTATACTCGGTGAATGAAAGGAGTGTTAGGACTTATACAGTTTCTATGGTCAATCCAGAATTGGAAGGACCTACCTAAGAAACACATCCAATTCATAGATATCAGTGAGGAGTCTAGCTTGATAGATGAGTTCGGAGTGAAAAAAAATATGGTGAGGATGTGACAGGACTTAAAAGAATTATTGGTCCTTACCAAACCGAGTCACTTATTCGGGTTACCACACATTCTATTCATTCTCATTCTTTGGAGATGGATATTGAAACAGACATGGACCTAGTGTTGATAACTCGTGTCACCCCACCTAGCCACTCAAGTATCTCACAAAAGATACTTGTTTCATATATTCACAGAGATTTAGCACATAATCTATCTATTCCTCACTAGGAGGTCTTAGATATTGAAAAAGGAAGACATCAGCTCCGGTCTCCGAACTTCATACTCTTTTCACTGTGTCTATTGATTTCTAACCTGCGTCCCATGTTGAATCAATCTTTGAGCCATATCTACATGATTATATTTCTTTCACACAAGCACGAATCTTTGAGATTCACTCGCAAATCTTTGTGATATTGACAGAATAGTTTGAGAAGTAATTTTTAAAATTTTACTTCAGTGATAACTGAAAGTCCTATCAGATATACATCGATGCCAACTCTGAACATAGGCTCACGATTATTTTTAATCGTTGTGATAACAGTTACTATTGTGTTTCTGTATTAGCTAATTAACCTTCTTGGTTACTTAAACGTTTCATCTGATCTTCTGCTACTCATCTGGTTAGTCTTTGAAGTTACATAATGCTCAGGATTCTCCTAATCATCATGAGGGGGACACATGACAAAGACACAAATTATCGTGTTGAGGTGGAGTTAGCAAGAGTTGAGGGGAGTATCATAATTTCTTAAATCATAGGTTGAAAAGCCATTAGATTCAAAGATTACAGCTGAGAAGAAAAGATTTTATTGGTTCTTCCATCCCTCATCAAGTGGTATTTGCTACAAGTTATTTCCTCCTACGAGCTGATTGAAACAAGTTCTTAAGCTGAAAGCATATTCAACTCGCGGTTCAAAGACATATTCTTTGTTTTTAAACTGAAGATGCATTGTGGAATGTCAAGAAACTCACACATTATCTTTCTTGTGTGCTGATTCGATATGTTGAGTTTCTACAGCTCAAAGTTGCTCAATAGTGCATTCAGTCGAGGTTATTGTACATTGAATCTAGTTATAAAGTTGAATCTATGAAGACCAAGAGCTTTATTCAAGGGGGAGTTTGGAATGACATGAAGACAAGCAACACCAAAGTTTTTCAGAGATTCAAGAGGGAGAGAAGATCAAGACCTGAAGATTTCAAGATGATAAACTCTTTATACAACTTTAGGGGGAGATTGTTAGGACTGAAAGTGGTAGT
Organism: Arctium minus; assembly: GCA_954870635.1. Classification (NCBI taxonomy): domain Eukaryota; kingdom Viridiplantae; phylum Streptophyta; class Magnoliopsida; order Asterales; family Asteraceae; genus Arctium; species Arctium minus. The sequence continues at coordinate 46,723,704 of OX941094.1, read as the reverse complement.
GTGTTGAAAGTTATATAAAGTATTTATAGAGTTTAATTGTTATTCTTAAAATTGTTTTAAAAGCCTTACTTATTGTTTATTGGGCTTAGTTTGATGTAATGGGCTTGGGCCTTGGTTGTTATAGGCCTAAGTATATAATGGTTGTTTTGTGTGGTTTAGGGTTAGCCGGTTTCATTAGAAAAAGAGTGTTGTTTGCCTAATAGAGCTTTAGAGAGAGAGTTTGATTTCCATTCATTTGTTTTGTAACTCTCTACAATCATTCAATACAGTTTGATCTTTATATTCATTGTTACTTGAGCATTCTGGGAATCACAGATATGGGTAGTGGTGGACCGACTAAACAAGAGTGCTCATTTCTTGGCGGTATGAGAGACATTATTGTGTGTCCCACAATACAAGTTCTATTCAAGAATATCAACAACAAAATATTCAATTCCGATTGCCATATGATTAGAATTTCCAATTTCACAGCTTACAATTCCATACAAAGGAAGCTCTCAAACTTTCTCTCTTTAAAATCACTGGATACAAATTGTTCTCTTAGTTCTACTTACTTACAAAAGAAAAAGAAATCTATTTATACTCTAGACAAATACAAAAACAAAACTAGAAAACACAAATACTTTGACTTTGACATTTATTACAAAGACTTTGACTTTTGCTTGAAGGTTTGACTTGAGCTTTGACTTTTGACTTTCATCTTCATGATCTTGGATTCAACATATTTAAGCACTAACAATCTCCCCCTTCGGATTCAAGATCATCTTCAAAAAGAAACTTATCAAGAATAAACAATCTCCCTTTGTTTGATCTTTAACGCATTTAATCTCTCCTTCTTTATGACAATTGATCATCTTCAAAGAATAAAATCATGAACTCCCCTTTTTATTTAGAAACAAATTATCTCCTCCTTTCGGATAAGCAAAATCAACTTTCAGCATTCTCGAGAAATCTTCTTCTTTGATTGAATTGTTTTCAAAAAATTTCTGTAATCTCTTCCAAATTTTGTGAAAAATGCTCATCAAGAACTATAACAATCTCCCCCAAGTTGATAAAAATCTCTTCCAGACTTCAGAAAAGAAATTATCTTCAGAAATCAAACTTCAAAGAAAATTTCTGTACAATTCAGCTAACTTTCCGAAATCTTTGAACTTTCTTTCCAATCTTGAACAATCTCCCCAAAACTATTACAAACTTGTTCACCATATAACATTTCTTGAAATTATCTCTCCCACTTTTTGATTATGTAGCATAGAAATCATCAAAACTTCTTCAAGAAATGTCATGAGTTACTGACCATGATCCTTTCATATGAGCCAGTGAATATCCGTCAATTCATAATTTATTCATCCGAATCTTTGCAAACTCAGACAAATAGGAATGTAACACCTGAATCAACAAATGAATCTGTTAATAATGTTTGTCAGAAGCACGAAGCCACTGTGTGTAACAAATACACATTGGAAATGAGCTTTTTGATGTTCACTCCCCCAGGTCTTCCATTCAATCATTGAATAACACAAGATTATTCTATGAACATTCCGACAGAAAAACAAATTTTCTGCGTGTTTGTGCTTGTGTAAGAAAAATTAAGCATATGATTGCTTTTAAAATAGGCTAAAAAATGTGTAAACTATTGAGATAACAATAGTATTAAATGGACTCAATTGTGCATGATCAAAGTGCGAAGGTGGGGCAAACTTCCTTCTTTTTCAATATCCATATCTTCCAAATGAAGATAAGATAGATTATGTGCTGCATCCCCAAGAAAAATTGAAACATCTCTTTGTTGAGAAAGAAATGAGTAGCTGGTGGGGTTTAAATCAAGAGTTAGCATGGGCTAGTTGCCTGTTTCAATGATATTCTCGAAAGAATTGTGAAACAACAGTAATGTGGCTGCCCGACTTAGAAAAAGTTGGTGCAGAGTTTGATATTCTTTTACTCTGATCTCTCACCCTCTTTCTTTTTATCAATTAAGCTCACTTCTAACCAAACTCTCTTTTCATTTTATCTTAGCACACACTCACACTCAGATATTGACTCCTCGCCTCTCGGTCAATCAATGATAACTTCTTGGGTAGGAAACACTAGTTAACATGAATCCATAGAAGTTCAGTTAAGTCTTCACACTGATCCCATGAATTTTATCCTACAGAAAATGTTGCTCAAATGGTTTAACTTGACTTGGTTTGAAAATACATGTCAGATATTTGTATGCTCATGAAGATAATCATTAAGATTTGAGCATTTAAATCATGGAAGATTTTCTGAAAACAAGGATATTTAATGAATGAAATGAATACAAAAGACTTGTTTAAGAATCTGACAATGTATGAAAAAAGATCAAATATGAATGATTTATCATTAAAAACTTAGGTCATGAAATATTGAATGTTCTATATAAGAACAATTATAAACATTCTTGAAATAATCTCTTTGAATGAATTAACTCTCAACAAATTTTGAATATACAAAAGGAGTGTCTTACCATAGAAAATTAGTTTCAATTTTGAGACATGATAAGAACATAGTCAACAAAAGTACGAAACCGGTGTGTATGAATACTTGACAGTATAAGGAAAAGGTAATACACAAGTATTTATCTTTGAAAACACACGGTTTGTTAAACGTTAAAGCTCATGTATGAAAACAATTAAAATCACACTTCTAAATTCATGAAATCTTTTTAAGAATCGAGAAATGGTTTGAACATTTAAGAAAAATGTTTTCATGTTTGAAAGTTGTCCTTCTTTAAAACACAATGAGATTAAGATTATAATATGCCTTACGCTCATCTTAAATCTCATAAAGTCAGCTCGAAAGTCATGATTGATATGATCATGTAAGCTCCCCCTCAAAAACTGCATTCAGTCAAAAAGTCGTCAAAGTACAAAGTCTTATTCACAAACTTTATTGAAAAAATTGAAAAATTAAAAACATGAAAGCAATAAAACAAATTAAGAACGAGTTCTAATCAGAAGTCATTGTCCTTACTCCCCCTAAACATATGCATCATAAGATATGTCAGTGAAAAATATATGCAACAAGATTTAAAAATCCACCTAGAATGTAGATCATCAAATTTAATCTCACACTCCCCCTGAAATCATGAACAACCTTCAGTCCAGATATCTTTCAGATTAAAAATATAATGAAATGAAAACAAAATAACAAAAATAAACTGTACTAGGTAACTACAGATTAAGTCTTGAGATTTAACATATCAATTTTGAAATGAGAAAATTAAATCTCTTTTCATCTAACGGCTTGGTGAATAAATCAGCAAGTTGATAATCTGTGTTTACAAAGTAAAGTTCGATTGTACCTTTTTCAACATTATCTTTAATAAAATGATATCTCACATCAATATGTTTGGTTTTCGTATGTTGAACAGGATTTGCAGATATAGCGATAGCACTCTTTGAATCACAGTAAATCGGGATATTGTTGTACTTGAAACCATAATCTCGGAGTTGTGTTCGCATCCACAACACTTGAGAACAGCAGCTAGCCGCAACTACGTACTCTACGTCAGCTGTTGAAGTAGATACACACAGTTGTTTCTTCGAAGCCCAACTCACGAGTTATCTCCTAAGAATTGTATATGTCCCGAAGTACTTTTCCTATCAAGCATATAACCTGCATGATCTACGTTTAAATATGTTGTTAGCTCAAAACCAGTATCTTTAGGATACCACAAACCAAGATCTGCAGTTCCCTTCAGATACCTAAATATCCACTTAACCGCTGAAAGATGGGATTTTTTGGGCTAAGCCTGATATCTAGCACACAAGCATGTAGAAAACATAATATATGGCCGACTTGCCGTTAAGTACATTAAAGAACCAATCATTCCTCTATAGGTTCTAACATCGACTTTTCCCGAAAGATCAGCTCCGATCTTAGTTCCAGGTGCCATCGGGGTACCAATCGGAGTACAATTTTCCATTTTAAATTTTCTCAGAATATCAGAAATGTACTTCGCTTGATTAATGAAAATCCCCATAGAAAATTGTCTGACTTGTAACCCGAGAAAGAAGTTCATCTCTCCCATCATACTCATCTGAAAACGTGACACCATGAGGTTTGAAAAATTCTTACAATACTTTGGATTAGTTGAACCAAATATGATTCCGTCCACATATATCTCAATTAAAATTATATCAACTTTCTCCTTTTAATGAAAAGAGTAGTATCGATTTTACCTTTAGAAAAGCCAAACTTGACTAAAAATTTGGATAGAACATCGTACCAGGCGCTAGGAGCTTGTTTCAAACCATAAAGAGCATTGTCCATAATGTTGACATGATCTGGTTTATCAGGATTTACAAAGCCTTCAGGTTGAGAGACATAGACTTCCTCCTTTAGAATGCCATTCAGAAAGGCAGTCTTCACATCTATTTGATAGACTGTGAAGTTCTTGTGTGCGGCGTAGGCTAAAAACATTTTGATAGCCTCTATACGCGCAACTGGAGCATAAGTCTTGTCGTAATCTATGCCTTCCTCTTGCCTATATCCTTTAGCAACAACTCTTTCTTTGTTCCTTACTACGACACCATCCTCATCTTTCTTGTTTTTGAATACTCATTTCGTGCCAATGATTGTTTTTCCTTCAGGTCGTCGCATGAGTCTCCAGACTTTAAGCGCTTCGAATTGATTGAGCTCTTCTTGCATTGTAGTTATCCAATCTGAATCATCTAGAGCTTCATAAACTCGGGTAGGCTCTATCTTACTCAGAAATGAATCATACATGCACTCGTTCATGGTTTGCAGACCTAGTTTGCACCGGATTGGACGGATCTCCAATGATTTGATGTATGGGGTGCTCTTTGGTCCACTTATGTTCATGAGGGAGTGGATTAGATGTAGACTGATCATGTTGATTATCTAAATATCCACTATCGTCTTCTTCTTGTAGGGGTTCAGTTGAGTTAACTGGAGCAGAAATTTCAGTTGGTTAGACACTAGATGTCTGTTGAGTAGGCATTACTGAACATCCAACTTAATGAATAACTTCCGTATCAACATTTTCACGTACATCATCAACTGACTGAGTAGGTGTGTGAACTTGAGTTTCTTCTTGAATCGATGTTTCTGATTCAGTAGATACCTCTGTTGTGATTGGTTGATTGTCCCTTGATTCTTCTAATCTATCAATCCCAACAGGTTTAGTCACTTTAGTACCAAGAAATTCATCATAAAAATGTTCAAACAATAAATTTATATCTGATAAATGAGATGTAGACGTTGATGCTTTATCAGAATTAGAAACATTAACCACAGGGTCTGGACTGATTTGTCCAGAAGCTAATACTCCGGTAATAATGGGTTCTGAAGTGCTTTGAACAGAAGCCATTTCTTCATCAAATGTTATGTTTACTCTCTCCACCACAATCTTAAACTTCTTCAAATAAACTCTGTATGCTGCAGATGTCTGAGAATATCCGATGAAAATGCCTTTATCAGCCTTAGGGCTAAACTTGTTCAAGTTCTCCTTGTCATTCAGCACAAAACACCTGCATCCAAAGATATGAAAATGTTTAATGCTAGGTATTCTATTATTAATCAAAGCATATGGTGTTTTACCAAACCGGCGATGAATGATTAAACGATTTTGAGTATAGCATGTAGTTGACACGACTTCAGCCTACAGAAATAGAGGTAGATCAGATTGACTAAGCATAGTGCAAGCAGCCTCAACTAGAGTTATGTTTCGCCTTTCTACTATGCCATTATGTTCTGGTGTTTTGGCAGCAGAAAATTGGTGTGTTATCCCGACCGATTCGATATAATCTTCAACTGTTTTGTTCTTGAATTCTGTGCCATTATCAGTTCTAAGAAGCTTTACTGTTTTTCTGGAAGTTCACTTGAGTGGTCTTTAAGAATGAGATGATGACATTAGGCGTCTCATCTTTCGATCTTAGAAATTTGAACCAAGTGTATCTTGAATAATCGTCCACAATCACCAAAACATATTTCTTACCATTGATGCTTTGAGTTCACATTGGACCACAGAGATCCATATGCAGTAGTTCTAAAGAAATACTTGTGCTGGGTTTTGGCTTAGGCTTATGAGAAGCTCTTTTCATCTTACCCTTCTCACACGCAACACACATATGTTCTTTAACATATTTCAGCTCAAGTAAACCCTTAACCAGATTACCAGTCACCAACTTGTTGATGTATCTGAAGTTGAGATGAGATAGCCGTCTATGCCATAACCAACTCTGTAGCTGTTGATCCCAAATATGATGTTCTTAACTTCATAAACTTTTCACTACACACAAACTAATAAATAAGAGTACGGAAGCATTTTAGTATGTAGAGAAAGTAGAACATGCAAGGTAGTAGCCACACTAACAAACAATGAACAGGAACATAAAATGTAACAAGATAATTACTGAAGAAACTGTTCCATTGATTTGCTCAAGAACACCAAGAACACGTACTACTGTGTGATAAAAGCTCTCAGGAAATACAAGGTGCTCTCAGAATTGTGTGTGCTCGCATTCCTAAAAACAAAGGTGGTGCTCCTATAATATACAAGGAGGATGCACCCCGTAGTACAAGACAAAGGCTGACATTCCATAAACAGAATGCCACCTGGAAAGGTAAACAATCGTACGCCGCGTAATTGATCTGGAAAATCTTCGTACAACAGGCTTCACGTGTTCTGCACGTGATCTTGTCTTGAACTGTAGTCATGAGATCTCCAAAGGTTAGCCATCACAGAGGCTCTGTGAGTGATCACAGAGGCTCTGTGATCTGAAAATCATCTTCAGGTTACGAGTCCTCTGGTAGAAAGTCGAAAGAATCTTCTGAGCTTGTGGCTTCTGTGGTGAGCTTGGTTGTTTAGAGCAGTCTTCAGCAGTTCCTACACTTAGCCTATTTTTCAATACTTCTATACATGTAAGTTGGAGCTAACAATCTCTCCCTAAGTATTGAAAAATAAAGTTTTGGAATATTGAGTATTTGGCTAAGTTAGAAACTAAAAAAGGTGAAAGGAACTCAACCTCTTAATATTGATTTTCATTCAAAATAAAGGTGCCATAAAGCAATTACATTAGAGTACAATAATGAAAACAAAAATTACATGACATCAGAGCCTATATCATGGCGTCTGGGAAATCATTGATTCTTCTTCCAAATCCTCCCTCTTTTTTCAGCTCTCTGTAGTAGAAAGCACACAAGTCTCTGAAGCTCAGGGTTGCACTTATATTTTCGAGAAGGACATCTACAACTTCAGCAGGGATAAGTGGTGTGCCTCTATGTTTGATGATTTTTTCTTGAATGTTCAGCAGAAACCGAGTTAAGTATTTTTGGCTTTCTATACCCAAGAAGATCTTCTGTTCGCCTTTGGGATTGATGTATACAAAGCCAAATTTTGGGGCATTGATGATGAAGTTTGGAAGGATAGTGGAAAAGGGAGGTAGGTTGTCCTCTGGTGAGGCGAGGTTGACTCTTTTTACTCTGAGATCAAAAGCCACCTAAAGTCTACTACACTGTAGTATAGCAGTTTCTCCCTCATGGTTTTCTTGATGATCGAGTGGGCTTCTTGATACTCTCTCTTCCACCCATACCTTTCTTCTGTCCACTTGAAAAGTTCTGAGATCATGAGGATGGAGGTTTGGTAGATCAACATCTGTGAATGTCCATATTTCTCCATCCTCTCTTTTCACGGCATAATCGCAGAACCAAAAATTTTTGCACTTTGTGTGGCCTAGCTTTATCCCTAGAACCTCTGATATTTTGAACATGGAAAATACTTTGTATTTGTGTTGAGCCTTTTCTTTGTTGAATCTTCTCCTTTCCTCTGAGATTATATCCTCTGAGAGTTTGATAGTAGGCTGGTCATGAACTCCGCGACTGTAGAGATATTTGAAGACCTCTTCTTCAATGTCTTTCTTTAGAGGGACAAGGAAGGGTCTTCTTAAGCTCTCAAAGCCTTGGATAACCTCTGTGACTCTATCCTTTGAGGGTTTGACGATCGGGTCCAGGATGGGAAGCTCTAAAAAGGGTTGTAGATCAAATGCCTAGTCCTCCTCCTCAGGTTTTACCCATTTGATTGCCTCAAAAGATCTCTTCATGAGTTTTTCGGTGTTGGGAGGAGGTGACCTTTTAGTCTTCAGAGGTTCTGTGGCTATTTCTTTTCCCTTGTCTTTTGTTGATGGTTTTGGGGTTGTTTAGATTTTGGGAGGTGAAGCTGCAGAGACCTTTTGTTGATTTGGCTTCTGAGGTCCAGGCACTGAGCTTATTGGGACTTCATTCAGGGGCTCTGCTTGAATTGTTACATCTTGAGTTGCCTTCTGCAGAGTCTCCCCCTCATGAGGACCAGGTCCAGAGGCATCAGGATCTTGGTCCTTTTGCTTTGCCCTCTTCTGCCCTGCTTGAGCTTGGCAGGTGACAGGTGCCTTCCTCTTCTTTCGCTTACAGAGGTGATATTCTGTGTGTTTGGTGATCTTTTTCATTACATCCTCTACGACCAACGAGAGCTTGTTTACTTCATAGTCTGATTTGAATTTTAGCTTTGCACTTATGGTATTGAGCTCTGTGGCGACTGTCTTGCCTTCCTTGGTGATGTCATTGCATAGGAGATTCAGGTTTCGCAGAAGCAATCGTTACATAGCCTCAAAATCTTCTTTGGTGGCCAGAGCTTGTACATGCGTCTTAGAGGAGGCGGCTTCAACTATGATAGAAACCACGACACTGCGAGTCATGTCCTTGATTTCATTTTTTAATTGCTTGAGCTCAGCCATCCCTGAGGATGAATCTCTATAGCAAACTTTCCCATTTCTTCCATGCAGATATCCCCAAGGACCTTGATAGCGTCAGTCTGGATATTGATGGATTTGGTGTAGTCATCAAAGTTGGTAGAGGTCTTCTTGAGCTTTTGAATTTTGTCCGAGTGGTGCTCTGAGGTTCTTTGAAGAGCTTGCAGAGCTTATGTGTTGGCTCTCAAAGCCTCTGCGATGACACTTGAATCTTTTGGATGTGCGGGAGTGAATGAGCTTTTCAACTCATCAAGTTTTAGGAGTACCAAGTCAGAAAACGCTTTAAACTCGCCATTTGTGACATAGGAATCTGCGGTAACCTCTGGAACAACACATGTTACAGATTTGGCCAACGAGTCTTTGGCACCTTCAGAGCCTGTGGGTATGATGAGCTCTGGAGGATTTCCTTCTAATCCTCGATGTTCCATGAAGGAATCATCTATAGAAGTTCTGTCGACAGACTTCTTGGGAGAGGGTTCAGAGACTCTCTCAAGGGTTATGTCGATTGAAGTCTGTGGATGTTCTAGATCCACAGAAGTATCATACTCTCACTGCCAACTCTGAAGCAGTTTGGTGGTCACTCGTGTGTGTGACGGAGGCAACAAATGCCTCTGTGTGTGGTGGTGTCATGTCTTGGGGCAATAGGACACTTATGTATGCACCTTCATCCTTTTGAGAGGATGGGGTGGATTAGGGTTCCCCAGCTAAGTGTGGTACAGAGGATGGAGGAATATCCTCTGTTTGGTTGGTAGGGGTAGGGTTCGGACCGTGCCGTCCTGTTTCAATACCTTGATGCACTAGAACTGCAGAGGTATATACGTGGGTTGCACTGGGAGTTGGGTTGGGTTGTGTGCTCAAGGAATCTTTTATACTTCTCTCCTCCTTTGATTTTTCCTTGCCCTCTATCCCCTCATCGTCACTCTGGGACATACCTGTCACGTCCTCAATCTCCATATCGACCGTTTCTCCTAGAACTCTAGAGTACCTCTGTGTGACCTCTTTAGCAATTGTAGTGGCTATTTGCAGAGGGCTCTTAGGTCTTTCTTCTTGAGTATCTTCGAAGACCAAGGCCCTTCATCTTGTCCTCTGCAGAGGTTCTTCATCAACCTCTGCATCTTCATTCTCGATAATGAATGCCTCAGCCTTAGCGTCCTCGGTCTTTTCCTTCTCTGCCAACCTTCTCAGTTTCTTCCTTTTCTTTTCAGAGGACTTAACCACCTCTGTGGTTTTTGTTACATAGGTTGTTTGTGTGGTGTCCTCTGCCAATGCCTTTTCCTTCCTTGACTTCTTTGTCTTTGGAACCTCTACCTGTTCTTGTGTTGTTTCTTTTTCTTCTTTTTATCACTCCCCACCCCCTCCTCTATTTCTACTCTTTTCTCACTCACTATCTGTGCCTCTACGGCCACATCCTCAGCTCCCTTGTTGGGAACTGAAGATTTGTTTAAGTATGATTACTGCTGCCAGTACAACAAGGTTACTACTGCTGAGCCAAATTAATACTGCTTGAAGAAATTAATACTGCTAAGCATAGTTAGTACTGCTGAAGATTAATACTACTCAGAGTGTTAATGCTGCTATGACTTAATACTGCTTATGTGATAATCAAGATACGCGCAGATCAAGGTTTGAAGATAATCATGGAAGGTTGAAGATAATTATGGAAGAATATATTGAAGATCTTTTATGTTTTGTAATTATCTTTTATTTTCAGTATATGTATAGATTTATTTAGAATAGTTTGAAACATATACAAAAATTCTGAGTTTTTGTTTTAGAGAGAGAATTAACCTCCAGGTTTACAACCCTAGTTCTAGAGAAGTAGAATTCGTCTTGGTGAGCCTGTTCATCAAGATTGAGGTTTTGTGTGAAAGTCTGTAACTTTAATCATTCAATAAAGTTTACAAGTTGTGATTTATACTTTACTGTTACATTGATCTTTGAATATTAAAGTGTTTTTCCGCAACTTCTTTAATATTGTTTCTGAGTTTCATTATTCTTGTTAAGAATCAGATCCTGTCAAGTGGTATCAGAGCCTAGTATTCTCAGAAATCTTCATTCATCATGGACAACAAAGTTGAATCAAACAGTACTCTTGTATCAAAGGTTCCCATGCTCAAACCTAATGAGTTTGACATGTGGAAAATTAGGATCAAGCAGTACATCCTCCTTACAGACTTTTCTATGTGGGACATTGTTGAGAATGGTCCTTCTGCTGAAGGTAAAATTGGACAAGATGGAAGAAGACCACCTCCAAAAACTGATGCTGAGAAGAAAGTGAGACAATTGTAGATGAAAGCCTTAAGCACCCTGCTTTTGGCCATTCCTAATGATTATCAACATCAGTTTCACCACTGCACTGATGCTCAGATTCTATGGAATGCTTTAGAGAAGAGATTTGCTGGCACCAAGAGCACTAAGAGGAATCTGAGGGATATTCTCAAGCAGCAATATGGGAATTTTACATCTTCAAAGAATGAGTCTATGACTCAAACTTTTGATAGATTCAATAAGTTAATTGGTGAGTTGGCTACTGTTGGAGTCCAGATGGAACAAGATGATGTCAACCGAAAGTTTCTCAGATCTCTTGGAGATGAATGGACCATGTACACTGTTTCATTCAGACAGAATGACAATTGGAAGAAAAGGAACTAGATGATTTGTGCAATGATCTGAGAGTGTTTGAATCTGAGGTGGAAGCAAAGAAGAAGCCTACTGGATATGTTCATAATGCTGCACTCCTATCAGTATCAACTGATTCTACTGCTAACCCTGAATCAGTTAATGCTGCTAATGGAGTAAATCAAGAAAAATGCAATGAATCTGTTTTTGAAGCCTTTCTTTCCAGCCATGGTAACTCTTCTTTAATCAATGATGACTTGGAACAGCTTCATCCTGATGATCTTGAAGAGATGGATATTAAATGGCAGATGACCATGCTTTCTATGAGGGTGAAGAAGTTCATCAAGAGGACTGGGAGGAACAACTTCTCCCAAAGAAGAGAAGATGGAGCAGGCTTTGATAAGTCAAAAGTGGAGTGCTATAAGTGTCATATGAAGGGACACTTTGCCAGGGAATGCAGAAGTGGAGTGTCTGACAACAATCACCAACAAGCTCAGACTGGAAGCTTCAACCAGAACAGAAACTCTGCTCAAGCTCTTGTTTCTCAACAAGGAATGGGGTTTGACTGGAGTGATCAAGCAGAAGAGGCCATTCAAAATTAAGCTCTCATGGCAGAGGTATCAGATCTCCCAACTGAGGTACTTTCTAATCTCTGTTCTCAAACTTGCATAGACACTGTTAAAAGGTACAGGGATCACAACCAGAGTATGAGTGATGACCTTAAGAGATTAGAAAAGGATAGAAAAGACTATTTGAAAATTGTTGAGAGGTTTGAGGAACAAATTAAAGGTTTCCAAGCCAATGAACTTCAACACACATATGATACAAATGACTAGAAGTGGGAGAAAAATGATCTAGAAATCCAACTGACAAAGTCTAGAGAGGAGAATGAAAAGTTGAGAGGAGAGCTAGCCAAGGTTAAGCTGGATGTGGAAAAGTTTTCATATGCTTCTAAATCCATGGATTCAAATCTAAAGGTCCAAATCCATGATAAACTTAAACCAGGAATTGGGTACAATACCACACCACCACCATACAACAACAACTACATCCCTCCTAAACCAGACTTGCTAGAGACCAAGGATAGGAAGGACTTGCACGAGGGAGCCACTAAGATAGATCCTTTAGATGAAGTAGTTGTTAAGGACAAGACTGAGAAAGAAGCTGGTAAGAGTAAGGATAATACTATAAGTGGAGAGATTCCCTTAGAAAATAACATTCTTACCAATGAGGGTGGTGGAAGGGATTGGGTCAAATCTGATGATGTTGAGAAGACTGAGGGAAAGTCTAAAAAGGTCTATTACAAGCAGACTACAGTTGTGAATCCTGTTCTATGCAAACAGTGTGCAGGTAATCAGTCTGAGCCTCTAAAACATGATAAAAGGAGGGGAAATCAAAGAAATTGGAATAATCAGTGGGCTCAGAAACAAGGAGTTGATCTGAGTAGAATCATCAGACCAAAACCTTGTTTCATATGTGGCAAAATGAACCATCTTGCCAAGCACTGTTATTTTAATCCTATTAACCAAAGGATAAATTTTCAAAGATCTGTGCAAAAACCCTTGGGTTATAGGAAGAATGATAGGAACCATGTGGCTAAGAAACCTGTTAAATCTAAAAGCCACATGAAGAAAAAGACTGTAAAAGAGAGTGTCAAGATGTGGGTTCCCAAAAGCACTAAAACTGTTAGTACTGCTACCACAAATAGTGCTGCTGACAAAGATAGTGCTGTCAGAAGCAATACTGCTGCTATCAATGTTAGTGCTGCTGAAAGTATTAGTACTTCTAAAACTAACATTGTTAGTACTTCATCAGATGTTAATACTGCTAACTCTGTTAGTGCTTCTAACAAGATTAGTACTGGTAAACCTGTTAGTGCTGCTAACTCTGTTAGTACTTCTAAAATTAGTACTGCTTCTAGTGTTTGTGCTTCTAGACCAATCATCTTGACAAAGTACTCCAGTAAAGAGTATTCTAATTTTAAAAATCTCATCAAAAAGGAGTGTAAGTACTTTGATGAGAAAGGGAGGCCCAAGACCACTTTGGCTTGGGTTCCCAGTCAATACTAATTGATTTATCTTATGTGTAGGGCAACCAGCAGCTAAAGGGAAAGAGCATTTGGCATGTTGATAGTGGTTGCTGTAGGCACATGACAGGGAACATGGCTTGCCTCAAGAATTTCAAGAAAATTGATGGAGGACATGTTGCCTTTGGTAATACTCCAGATGGAGGTAAGATTAGTGGTAAGGGAGATGTAACAAAAGGTAAGATGACCTTTGAAGATGTTTTCTATGTTGAGCAGTTAAGGTACAACTTGTTAAGTGTATCACAGGTTTGTGACAAAAAGCATAGTATATTATTCACTGATTCAGAATGCATTATCCTTGTTCCTGGATTCAAGGTAGTTGATGAAAAGATGATACTACTAAGAACTCCTAGAAAGGATAATGTCTATTGTTTGGATATGGAAAATGTTTCAAATGATTCATCCCTAAACTGTCTTGTTTCAAAAGCCTCTTTGGATGAATCATCACTTTGGCACGGAAGGATGTGTCACATGAACTTTAAAACAATGAATAAACTTGTTAAAAACAACCTTGTAAGAGGTCTGCCGTCAAAAGTCTTTTCATGTGATGATCATTGTGTTGCTTGTCTCAAAGGCAAACAACACAAAACTTCTCATAAGTCCAAAGAGTTGAACACAATTTCTTCTTCTCTTCAGTTGTTGCATATGGATCTGTTTGGTCCTACAAATGACATGAGTATAGGTAAGAAATCATACTGCTTAGTTATTGTTGATGATTACTCTAGATTTACTTGGGTATATTTTCTAAGGACTAAGGATGAGACAAGTGGACTGATCAAATCCTTTATTCTAAGAATTGAAAACCAAACAAATCAAAACGTAAAAGTCATTAGGTCAGATAATGGTACTGAATTTAAAAATCTTGACCTAAACACCTTTTGTGAGGAAAAAGGAATTGAGATGTAATACAGTGCTCCTAGGACTCCACAACAAAATGGGGTTGCTGAGAGAAGGAATAGGACACTGATTGAGGTTGCTAGATCTCTGTTAGCTGATTCAAAACTTCAAATTACTTTCTGGGCTGAAGCAGTTAATACTGCTTGCTATGTCCAAAACAGAGTTCTAGTAGTCAAACCTAAGAACAAGACACCATATGAACTTTTAAATAAAAGAAAACCATTTATTGGTTTTTTCAAACCTTTTGGGTGTCCTTGTACCATTCTCAATACCAAAACTCACTTAGGAAAGTTTGATAGCAAAGCAGATGATGGTTTTCTTGTTGGTTACTCATCTCAGAGTAAGGCCTACAGAGTGTTTAATTCTTCTTCTAGAATAATTGAGGAAAGTGACAATGTCAAATGCAATAAGAACTCACCAAATCCTATTGGTTCAGGTCCTCAGTGGTTATTTGACATTGATTCACTAACTAACTCTTTGGGTTTTAGTAGTGATGATCATGCAGGATTAGAAAGTAGAGGATCAGGGAATGAACAAGTACAAGATATTATTTCTCAGTCTGTGATCTTTCCCATACCTACAATGATCCCTGTTGAAATCTGTGAAAGGGAGACTGTTACTTAACCAAGTCAGAGTGAAGAAGAAAGAACAGATGAGGAGAATTTAGATCATGAAGAGCCAGAAGTAGCTGATGAGATCCCCTCAGCTGACTTAAATGACTCCAATTTAGATGTGGGAATTAATGAAGAACCTAGTCATCAGACAAGAACTCAGAAGAATCATCCTCCTGAGTTGGTAATAGGAGACATCTCTTCTCCTATGATGACTAGGAATCAAAGCAGACTTCAAGATTTGCAGGATCAGCAGCATACAGTACTCTCTTGCTTTCTATCTTAGATTGAGCTTAAGAAGGCTTATGATGCAATGAAAGATTCAAGTTGGATAGAATCCATGCAAGAAGAGTTGCTACAGTTTAAATTGCAAGATGTTTGGGACTTGGTGGACCTTCCAAAAGGTCATAGAGCAATTGGCACCAAGTGGATTTTCAGAAATAAAAAGGATGAGAGAGGAATAGTAATCAGGAACAAAGCAAGGCTAGTGGCACAAGGGTACACTCAGGAAGAAGGCATAGACTATGAGGAAGTATTTGCTCCAATTGCACGGGTAGAGGCAATTAGGCTGTTTCTAGCCTATGCCTCATATATGCAGTTCAAGGTATATCAGATGGATGTGAAGAGTGCCTTTCTATATGGAACAATTGATGAAGAAGTATACGTCTGTCAGCCCCCTGGATTTGAAAATCCATCATATCCTGACAGAGTATACAAACTTAAGAAAGCACTATATGGTCTACATCAAGCCCCAAGAGCATGGTATGATACTATGTCTACCTATCTCTTGGAAAATGGGTTTGAAAGGGGAATCATTGATAAGACCCTTTTCATTAAAAGAAGTAAAAAGAACACCCTACTTGTTCAAATCTATGTGGATGACATCATATTTGGATCCACAAAAGATCAGATGTGTAGAGACTTTGAAGAGTTGATGCACAAGAGCTTCAAAATGAGTTCAATGGGTGAACTCACCTTCTTCCTTGGGCTTCAAGTGAAACAACAGAAAGATAGGATTTTCATAAGTCAATCAAAGTATGTGAAAGACATCCTAGATAAGTATGGTTTATCAGACTCAAAGCCACCAAGCACACCAATGGAAACACACAAACAGATCACTGCTGATCTCGAGGGGGAGGATGTTGATGTCCATCTTTATAGATCAATGATTGGATCTCTCATGTATCTCACAGCCTCAAGACCAGATATCATGTTTCCAGTGTGTGTGTGTGCCAGATTCCAAGTCAAGCCAAAGCAGTCACATCTTCAAGCTGTTAAGAGGATTTTCTGATACTTAAGAGGGCAACCTAGATTAGGTCTTTGGTATCCTTATGAATCTACTTTTGACTTGATTGCATATTCAGAGAGTGACTTGGGTGGTGCTAATATGGATAGAAAGTCTACTTCAGGAGGATGTCATCTTTTGGGTGCAAGACTAGTATCTTGGCAGTGTAAGAAGCAAACCACAATGTCCTTATCAACAACAGAAGCTGAGTACATTGTTGCTGCAAGTTGCTGCTCTCAGGTTCTATGGATTCAGAATCAAATGCTGGACTATGAGGTAACCTTTCTTCACACTCCAATCTTCATTGACAATAGCAGTGCTATTAGCATTGTTAACAATCCAGTGAAGCACTCCAAAACAAAGCACATTGAAATCAGGAAGTTTATTGCCTTGCTCAGACTAACACAAGCTTCAACAGTCAACCAGTGTGTTTCAGTCAAGTATCCTCAAGCCCGATGGCATCCATGGCGTATATTGATGAACACAATGAGATCGCAATGCTTCAAAAGCCTAAGCAGGCTGATGGATTCCATCAAATAGTTGATTTTCTCAAGACCAGTCATATATCTTATGCTCTTACAGTGTCACCACCAATTTACATCGAGCACCAGAAGCAATTTTGGGCCAATGCCACCGCTGTTACTGAAAACGGTGTGCAGTTTATCAAGACAAGGGTGTGTGACAAACCCTTGATAGTCTTTGAAGAGGTCATTCGCATCAGTCTACGACTAGACGATGCCTCAGGTATTACCTCTATCCCTAATGAGGATTTGTTTTCCAATCTCACAAGAATGGGGTATGAAGGCCAAATGGGTGTTTTCAAATTTTACAAAGCTAACTTTTCTTCCCAATGGCGTTTCTTTGTTCATACTCTTATGCACTGTATTTCTATAAAAACTACTTGATGGAGTCCGTTCAGTAGTACCATTGCTTTTGCTTTGGTCTGCTTGTCCACTGCCAGAAAGTATAATTTCTCCAAAATGATTTTCAATGACCTTGTGTCAAACTTGGAAAATAAAAAGAGTTTCTATATGTATCCAAGATTTGTCCAGGCAGTTATCACCTCTGAATTGACGGATATACCTCAGTTTAATGAGGTATATGTACCTAAAATCCCTAAGGGCAAGGTCTTTTCAAATATGAAAAGATCTGCCAAGGACTCGAAAGGTGTTGACACCCCATTGTTCTCTACAATGATGGTGGTGTCCCACAACCAAGAAGGTATGGCATCAGGGTCAAGGCCCTCACTAGACCATCCCACTGATAGCCAAACCCAACCTTCAACCACTATATCACTTCCTCAGTCCCTTGTTCTTAAGCCAACACAAGTTATATCCAAAATGTATATTAAGAGAAAGGTACACAAGGCTCCTTCACTTGTTGTACCTCCTACAAACCCAGAACCTCAAAGCCCTCTAATGGAGCATTCTCCATTAGAGAATATCCATAGGGAAACCACTGGGGTGTCTCCCAACCCCAAGGAGGTGCTCACTAAGGAGATGCATGAGCATGTGGGTGAGAAGGCTGCCACTACTCCTGCTAGCACAGAGGAGGCCAGTGGTAACATCACTAAGACCTTCCCCATGACAACTTTGAATGAGCAATCATTCAAAGGTCCTGGGTGCCCAGAAACCAAGGGAATAGGTGGTGCTTCAGCTTGGCTGTAGATCCCTATTAAACATTCCAATGATCCCTCAAAAGGGGGTAACACTCCTGGAGAAGGTGAGGATAGATATGACTACCATGAATTGATTTTTGCCATGTCCAAAATGGCAACTGAACTGGATTCTCAAAAGAAGGTTGTAAATGAACTCAAGAAAGTCATCATCAACCAGCAAGAAGAGCTCAACACCTTAAAGAAGATGGTTAAGAAGATGGCTCAAAGAAGGTCAAAGAAAAGATTTGAGCTCAGAAGAAGGAAACCAGTGGATGATGCTCCCAAAAAGGGGGAGTCAGAAGCTGAGGTCAACATGGAGAATGCTAAGTATAAGGGGGAGAAACATAGAGATGAGGGGGAGTTTGCTGAAACAGAAACAGGGTTTGTGTTTGAAAAAGCAGTAGAAAAAGAAACAATGTTTGAGAAAGCAGCAGAAACAGTTAATGCTGCTGAAGCAAGCAAAGCAGCAGAAACAGTTAATGCTGCTGAAATAAATGAAGCACCAGAAATTGTTCAAGAGGTATTAAGTGACCTCATTAGCAGAAATTTGGAAGAAATTGAGATAGCTGAAGCACTAATCAAGGCTAAACATGATACTTCTAAGGTCACTTCAAAGGCCAAAGGAGTTGTCATCAAAGACAATGCTAAGGTTATCAAGAAAACTAGTGCTGATAAGCTAGCAAGCAAGGACAAAGGCAAAACCAAGATAGTGGAATCTGACCAACCACTTAAAAAGCAAAAGTTGATTGAGTCAGATGAAGCTTTGGCTAAGAAAATTCAGGCAGAACTTGAGCAAGAAGAAAAGGATCAAGAGGAAAAATATAGGGAGATGGCAAGAGCTCTAGCTGCAGAACTTAATGAAACATTTCAAAAGAGTTGGGCAACAGAGATGGCACAGAAGAAATCTGCAATTTGCAAGAAGCCTGTAATGATCAAAATGGGTGCAAAGAAGAGGCAACCTTCACAGACCTACCTTGGCACTCAAGAGAGAAAGAAGATGATCACTTTCCTCAAAGGTACTGTGGGAGTCAAAAAGGAAATGTTTACAAAAATGTCATTTGATCAAATCAAAGGTTTGTATGATGCAGAAATGACCAAGTTACAAGGAAATGACAAAGCAAGAGTTGAATTAGAAAAGAAGATGAAAGAGAGGCATGACCTTCAGATACAAAAACCCTTTTCTGATGATCAAGAAACACCAAGGAAGGAAGCTACTCTAGGTGAAAGTTTGAGAACTTTGAAAAGAACAAAAATGATGGCTAGAAGAAAACAAGCTAAGAAACCTAGAGTGGATGAGGAAGAAGTTGAGAAAGAACAGAAGGTAGCTGAAGAAGAAGAGGCACCTAAGTCTGATGAACATAAATCTCAATCTCAGGAAGAACCATCCAGTACTTCTGATGTGAGTATGTACATGGTAGTGATGGAAAAAGTGCCTGAGCCTATAACAGCTGAACCAGTTGGTGTCAAGCCTCTTGAGATTATTCACTGGGATACCTTGGAAGTAGATGGAAAGGAGTATATCAGGCTTAAGAGGAAAGATGACAAGTTTGAAGGGTATCCTACTTGGGCCAAGATTGTAAGAGTATGCTCCAGATCTGATTTAGAGAAAATGTTTGAGGTGGGGATGAAATTATATGCTAATAAGCTGAAAACATCAGGGATACCAGTTACAAAACTTGTGATGGAATATCTATGCATGTTGTTCAAGCCAGAGGAAGTTCAGCATGTTATCAGAAATGTTTTCAAAACCATTAACAACTAGACTCTGTATGAAAGAAGTGGAGTATATGCACTGGCTATAGATACAAGTCACTTTGAATACTTCTTAGTGGATAGAGTTTACAACCATAGCAGGCTAAAGCTGCATGCTATGTTGAAGAAAAAGCTTGGTTGTGCACCAGATTCTGCAATGGCAAGATACTTGATCCAGAGAACTCTTAATCAAAGTTTGGGGATGAATCCTAATATAGGATTATGAGCAATGGAGTTTTGGGAGCATCTGAAGAACTTGACTTCTCTTCTCTAAAAGTCAACTTAGGGGGAGATTGTTGGGAACTGAAGATTTGTTTAAGTATGATTACTGCTGCCAGTACAACAAGGTTACTACTGCTGAGCCAAATTAATACTGCTTGAAGAAATTAATATTGCTAAGCATAGTTAGTACTGCTGAAGATTAATACTGCTCAGAGTGTTAATGCTGCTATGACTTAATACTGCTTATGTGATAATCAAGATACGCGCAGATCAAGGTTTGAAGATAATCATGGAAGGTTGAAGATAATTATGGAAGAATATATTGAAGATCTTTTATGTTTTGTAATTATCTTTTATTTTCAGTATATGTATAGATTTATTTAGAATAGTTTGAAACATATACAAGAATTCTGAGTTTTTGTTTTAGAGAGAGAATTAACCTCAAGGTTTACAACCCTAGTTCTAGAGAAGTAGAATTCGTCTTGGTGAGCCTGCTCATCAAGATTGAGGTTTTGTGTGAAAGCTTGTAACTTTAATCATTCAATAAAGTTTACAAGTTGTGATTTATATTTTACTGTTACATTGATCTTTGAATATTAAAGTGTTTTTCCGCAACTTCTTTAATATTGTTTCTGAGTTTCATTATTCTTTTTAAGAATCAGATCCTGTCTCAAGGTTCTCATCCCTAAGATATATTGCTATCTTTCCAACCTAAAATCCTACACGCGGGGGGGGGGGGGTTGTAGGACTCAGTTCAGGAGTCCTGTGCTTGCGAATGTAACCTTGAATGCCCTCTTCACTACCCAAATATTGCAGAAGTTGAGCTGGCAGAGGTCGGGATGCTGGTACCCTATCTTTAATGTGCTCGACTTATGAGACTTCATCTCATGGAGCTTGATGAACTTCTCCTCTGCGGGTAATTTTCCTTCACCAACTAGGTCATCCCCAAGAAGTAAAGCCAAGAATCTTCCGAAGACCAGGTTCTTTGGTTATGTGCCCCTGTCTTGATCTTGTTGTTTAGCTATGACTGCATTCCTCATTTCTCGGAAGATCAATCCTGCATAGTCGAGTGGAAGATCATAGAAGATCCCATACATGATGGCAAGAATCGTATGGCTCGATTGATCAGGACTGCCTACTTTGGAGGTTAGGCATTTGTTAAGTATGGAAAACAGAACGTTCCATAGAGGGGGAAGGTTCTGTCTTCTGAAGTCAGTCCGCTTATAGATAGGGATGGCATAGCCTATGAACTGTAAGAATTCCAGGAGTTCTTCTTCTGTGCGTTCTTCAGAAAACTTCTTGAGGTTTAGATCATCTTTGGTGGGCAATTCAAAGACGTCAGACAACCTTCTCATGTTTATCCCCAAATCCAGTATCTTCTCCGTCGATGGATGAGTTGCATAGCCCATGATACAGTACCCATATCCGTCCATTTTGACATGGCGTGCACTCAGCTAGAATTGTTGGATGTAGGACTTAGGGACATCATTCCTCTTCATGGTCAGGGCTTTGGTAAGGAAGTGATTCTTCAGAATATTGATCAATGATTCAACTTCAGTAGGAAACCCTTTTGGGTCGAGAGTGACAAAGTGGTTGTTGGGATTAATGGTCATTTAGTTCAGATGATAATCGTGCCTTGTGAAGGATAACATTCGGCTAGTCAGTACTTGTTCTTGTTCAACGGATTGGGAATCGACCTTTTGTGCTACGGAATGTTAAGAGTGGTTTGAGGCCTTAGATCCTTGGGAGTTCTTGGATGAAACAGAAGGAGAAGTCATTGTAGAAACTGGGAGAAAGGAAAGAAGTTATTGCTTTGAGGTTCTTGAGAAAAGAAGAATTGCAGGTAGAGGAAAATGGGAAAGATGAAAAAGAGGGGTTTATATACTGAGAAGGGTAAATATTTAGGCGGTAAATAATGAGAATTTGAAATCCGTAATGAGTACAAACGGATAATGAGTCGTTTATGTAAAACGACGGTACAGATACGGACCAATGAAATTTTGCCACGTCAGGATGGGCGGTGCACGATCGAGTACGTGCGCCTCCCTCTATTCTCACGCGCGTGGCATTTACTATACCCACATGACAGTGACTTTCAAAAATAACCTGCATTGAATGACCATATGGTAAAAAATTTCAAGAGATGAAAATGATAGAAGTTCTGTGGGTTTAAAGCTTCTGAGGTCATAAGCAGGGTTCTGAACACCAAGATGACCTAGACAATTTCGAAAGAACTATGAGATGATTGATTACAAACCAAATTTCATGCTCAATAGACGAGAGACCCCTTCTTGAGAGGTGCAGAGGCTCTGTGATAGGTCACAGAGGCTCTGTGGACGACCTTAGAGGTTCTAAGATCCGAAATTTCTAATTAAAGAAAGATTTGAAAGTATTGATCACTCAAGGTTTGAAAAGATTTGAAGGTCATAAAGATACATATTTGGAGTATAATGTCAAGCTCCCCCTTGAATTGTTAAGGTCACCTATTTTAGCTCCACCTTGATCTGTGCTTAGAACTTTAGAAATGGGCATTTGGACAAGACACAGAGCAAGAGAGCTTTGAAATTTTTTACAGAAAAAGGAATTGTACACACTAAGGAAAGAAAAAGAAAAACAGTAGAAGTAAAGACATAATATTTACAACAGAGGCTCTGTGCAAAGGTACAGAGGCTCTATGATTCAACTCATGTTAAGCATACCAATTTTGCCAACAAGAAAAGTGAATCTTTTCTCATCCAAAGCCCTTGTGAAAAGGTCAGCAAGCTGGTAATCTGTGGGAAAAAAGTACATCTCTATGGTCCCATGCTCCACATGATTTTTCAGAAAGTGGTACCTGATATCGATGTGTTAGGTTTTAGAGTGCTGAACAGGGTTGGCTGAGATCGTAATGGCGCTTTTGGAATCACAGAGGATGGGGATTTTCTCAATGTCAAATCCATGGTCTCTAAGTTGGGTTCTCATCCACAGAACCTGTGAACAACAACTAGCGACAACAACGTATTCTGCTTCTGCCATAGAGGTCGAGACACAGTTCTGTTTCTTAGAGGTACTCTTTCTGTCTAGTTTGCATCCTCCGTAATCTGAATCTGTATAAGCCACAAGATCAAAGCCAGAGTTCTCTAGATACCAGAGACCAAGATTTTTGGTCCCTTTTAAGTATCTAAAGATCCTCTTGACAGCATGAAGATGAGATTCTTTGGGGTTAGCTTGAGATCTTGCACAGAGGCATGTGGCAAACATTATATCGGGTCTACTAGCAGTTAAGTATAACAGAGACCCTATCATTCCTCTATAGAGTTTAAACTCCACAGATTTGCCCTCTGGGTCTGCCTAAAGCTTAGATCCAATGGCCATAGGGGTTTTCATTGGTGAAGAGTCAGAGAGTTTGTATTTTTTTAAGTATGTCAGAGACATATTTTGATTGGTTTAAGAAAATGCCCTGTTTGGTTTGTTTAACTTGCAATCCTAGGAAGAAGGTAAGTTCTCCCATCATGCTCATCTCAAACTCACTCTTCACTAATGACTTAAACTTTTTACAATAAGATTCATTTGTGGACCCAAAAATAATGTCGTCAACATAAATCTGCACAAGTAGAATTTCACATTTTCTCTTATTATAAAATAAGGTAGTATCAGTTGTACCTCTTTCGAAACGATTAGCAAGAAGGAAGTTCGAAAGTCTATCGTAGCAGGCTCTGGGCTTGCTTGAGTCCGTACAGAGCCTTGTCTAATAAATACACATGATTAGGGTACTTAGAGCTTTCAAACCCTAGCGACTGCTAGACATATACTTCTTCTTGAATCTGCCCATTTAAGAAGGCTGACTTTACATCCATCTGGAACACCTTAAAACCTCTGTGGGCTGCGAAGGCAAGCAATACTCTTATTGCCTTGAGCCTTGCCACAGGGGCAAAGGTTTCTTCATAGTCGATTCCTTCTTCTTGGCAATATCCCTTGGCCACCAGTCTTGCTTTGTTCTTGATCACCACACCATCCTCGTCCTTCTTGTTCCTGAAGACCCATTTGGGTCCTATTGCATTTTTGCCTTTCGGCAGAGGCACTAGGGTCCATACTTCGTTTCTTTCAAACTGCAGAAGCTCCTCTTTCATAGCTTCTAGCCAGTTTGGGTCTTCAAGAGCTTTAGATATCTTTTTGGGCTCGATAATACTTACAAAATTTGTATAGTAACAAAAGTTTGCAGTACTGGATCGAGTCCGCACTTTGTCAGAGGGGTCACCTATGATTTGGCTCTGTGGGTGACTCCTGGTCCATTTTGTCATGCAAGGTAGGTGATCATTGGAACTTTCTGTGAGTATTTCTGGAGCATGTTCATCTTGATGTTGATCACCCTCTGTTGGAGAGAGATGATCATTTGTACTTGCCACATGGCTTGATTGATCATTCTGAGTTGATGTGTTGAGCACTGTTGTGCCTTGTTCAGAGTTCTCTGATTGTTCTGGTGTTGACCCTTCAGAAGTGTCTTGAAGATGATCTTGATCTTGATTGAGCTTGGAGCCTTGTTTAGTGTTATCCTATGTGTGCTCCCCCTCAACATTTGCACCTACAAAAGTAGTGGAAGAGGGTGAAGTATTGCTAGGACCAGTTAGAGAAGTACCTGTTTGGTCTTCAGAGGCTTCAGCTCCAGAGGCTCTGTAGTCATCCTCAGAGGGTCCATCATCATTGAACATCTCTTCAAACAGATGATGAAGGTCATTTTCTCTAGATGAATCACCAGATTCTTCATCCTGTAATTTGAGTCCTGAGCTCATTTGCTCAGAAATCATATGAAAAGAGTCATCAAAAGAAACATTAATACTTTCAAGTATATGTTTTGATTTGAGCACATATACTCTGTATGCCTCGGAGTTTGATGAATAGCCAACGAATTGGGCTTCATCAACTTTAAAGCTGAATTTCCCTATTTGCTCTCTGTCGTTCAACACGAAACATCTACAGCCGAAGACGTGAAAGTACATGATATTTGGCTTCCTCCGGTTGAGCAGGTGGTAAGGGATCTTTGCATGCCTCTTCACTATCAAAGATCGATTCTGAGTGAAGCATGCAGTTGAAATGGCTTCTGCCCAAAAGGAAATTGGGAGTCCTGAGGCAGTGAGCATAGTTCTGGCGGCTTCCACTAGTGTTCTGTTCTTGCGTTCAACAACACCATTTTGTTGTGGAGTCCTTGCAGAAGAGAAGTTCTGTGAGATGCCCTCTGTCGTAAGATAGGATTCGATGGTTGAGTTTTTGAACTCTGTGCCATTGTCACTTCAAACTCTCTGAACCCTGCAATCATGAAGAACTTGTATTCTCTTAAGGAGATTGATTAGTACCTTAGGAACATCTGATTTCTTTCGAACAAATTCCACCCAAGTATATCTAGAAAATTCATCTATGAGTACAAGGATGTACTTCTTGCCACCTAGACTCTGCACAGCTATAGGACCACAGAGGTCTACATGAAGCATTTGTAGAGGTCTAGTGCAAGATATGTCTGATTTGGTTTTATGGGCAACCCTTTTAAGTTTGCCCATTTCACATGTAGAGCATAGATGATCTCTGTCAAACCTAATACTTGGTAGCTCACTTACCAGGTCTAATTTAACAAGTTTGCTTAGAGTGTGAAAATTTAAGTGACAAAACCTGTTATGCCAGAGCCAAGCTTCCTCATTCTTACTTGAGACCAGACAAAGCTTTTCATCGTTTTTGATCGACTTGAAATCCATGAGGTACAAGTCACCACGTCTTTTGGCTCACAGAAGTTCTGTGGTTGTATCTTCTTTCAACAGAGAACATTATTTCTTTTTAAACATTACGTCTAGTCCATTATCACAGAGTTGGCTGACACTTAGTAGGTTGTGCTTTAGGCCATCCACATAAGCCACTCTGTTGACATCGATGTCTCCATTGGCAATGACTCTATAGCCTTTGATTTGACCCTTCTTGTTGTCTCCGGAGGTCACAGAACCACCTCCATGTTTTTCTTTGTAAGAGGAAAGCAACCCTCTGTCGGTAGTCATGTGCCTTGAACACCCGGAGTCTAGGTACCAAATGGGCACATGCTATTTCTTCTGCGGACAGATCAAGAGGATTTAGGTACCCATTTCCAAATGGGTCCAGGTTTGTTAGGAGTCTTTAAAGATGCCTTAGCACCATTGATGTTGGTCTTATCCTCTTTAACAGAGGTACTAGATTGTCCTTTCTCACCCTTGAATTTGGCATTCTTTGGCTTCGGGTGAGATATAAGAGAGGAAGGCCTTGAGAAATGTTGATTAAGAGCATGCATAAGATCAAAACATTTACAATGAGAGATTCCAGAAGAAAACTTCTTAAACATTTCATTAAATTTGTCAAAGGAGGGTACAAAGCATTTTTTACAACAACCCATTTTAGATTTGGGTTTCTTTTCACATAAAACTTTGTCTAATCTAGGTAGAGTTTTGTCAAAAATGCCTCTTGGATGGCTCTTTGATTGTACTCTCCCTTGATGACCTCCCTTTCTTGCTTTCACTGCCACAGAAGCATTAATTTTATCAAATTTGTGTCATTTTCCCTTCTGTTGCCAAGTGAGCTTTTCTTGAAATGGTTTTATAGGTTTTGGAGATTTGGAAACTTGAGAGATCTTGATCTTTTCACTGTCTTTGCTTGCAGACACATGTCAAAAAAGTCAGGGCAGATGGGTATGCCTGTAGTTCTCCTTTTGGGAGTGACTATTCTGTTAAGAATACCAGAGGGAAGCTCATTTTCCTCTGGACCACAGGGGACTATCTCAAGTTCCACAGAACTTATCTCAATATCGACAGAGGAGGACTCAGACTCTGACTTAGAATCTGAATCGAGAAAGTCTCTGTGAATGAGAGCGTGGCCTTCTGGAAGTGCATTGCTTCGTCCATTGGTAGTGTCCTTGGGAATGTTTAGATCTTTTGAAATGCATGGGATTACCATAGGAACACTTAGACAATTGAGAAGATCTTGCTCAAAGATTTCTCCTACTTGAGAGGCTACATCAGGATGACTAGGAAAGTGATTTTCATAGGTTTTTCTTAAGTCACTTTCCAAAAATCTTTTGAACAACTTTTCTTCCACAGAGGCCGGAACAAACTCTGGTGCATCAGAGGACAGTTCCTTTTCAGGAATCATCATGCACATAAACGCCATTTGAGTTTGTGTTTCTGGATGACCAAATCTGAAGACCCCTATCTACTTTTGAGGCAGATATTTCTTTGGAGTAGATTTTCTCTTTGATGATAAATCATTGTTTTCATACCATACGTTTGCCATCTGCAGAGGTTTCCTCAGATGTGGTCCTTCAGAGGTTCTGCGCCTCTTGAATGTGGATAATAGGTTTGGAAGACTTGTTTTTAGAAATTTTCCAGGGTAGAAGATGTTTGCTAAAAATTTGTTTCTTTTATTCCTAGTATAGGGGTCTATGTCATCGAACCCTATACCTCTTCTGCCAATCTGGGTATTAACTTTCTCATGAACTTTCTAGGCATCCTGATATCCCTTAATCAGAAGATCTCTGTCGAGCAGATCTTCATGAAGTACTTCTCTTTCTTTTTGGAATTTCTTTTTTCAAAGAAATATCGTTTAGGCGATCACTCTCACTGTTCTTTAGCTCCTTAACCTTTTATTTTAGAGCTTGATCAAGTTTGGAAACCTTCTTTTTTAAACCCTTCTTTTCGAAAATATGCTCAGAGACTAGTGTTTTTCTTTCAAGATATAGCTTGTCCTTCTCTTGGGTGAGAAGTTTTGTTTCTCATTCAAAGAATGCTAATTTCTTTTCCAGATCTGAGCACGTGTTTTTATAAGCAAGGAATTCGTTCTGTAATTCAAGAAGTTTGTTTTCGAAGTCTATATTAGATGAGTCAGAAGTAGATACCTCACTATTGTCGTCAGAGGTGTGGACTTCAGCCATTCCACAGAAGAGTGCATTGTTGTCCCCTTCATCAGAGGATTCATCGGTTACAAGGTTTTCTTGTTCTGCTATCAGGGACCTTTGAGTGTAGTACTCTGGTTTCTTTTTATAGAAAGCAACATCTCTGACAGGTTTCCCTTTGATGGTAGTCGACCTGCACTCTGCTGCAAAGTGGCCCGACTTGCCGCATTTGAAGCATCCTTCATTTTGTTGAGGGGATTTGTCTGCACCTCTGCCATCCATCTTCTGTCCACTTCTTCTCTCGTCATGCCTCTGATCACCAAACTCTTCTCTCCCAAACTTTCTTACTTCACAATACCCTCTACCTCTGTCGTCTCTTTCCTCTCTTCCTCTGTATTCTGGCTTTTTCTTAAGACCCCTGTTGAATTATCGGGTCATAAGAGCAAGCGTTTTGGCCAGAGAAGCCATATCGATCTCCTCCTCTGAGCTTTCTTCACTTTCACTCCTTCTTCTTCTTCTTCTTCTTCTTCTTCTTCTTCTTCTTCTTCTTCTTCTTCTTCTTCTGTTACCTTCTCCTTTCCTTTGTCTTGATCTTCTGTGGCACTTCCAACCAACGCCAGAGGTCCACCAACAGGGGTTGCCAACTTTGAAATTCGGTTCTCTTGGCTGATTAATGTCCCAAAAAGGTCGGATATAGACCAGACATCAAGATCTAGGGTTGCTTGCATGGACATTGTCAGATGAAACCATTCGTCATTGAGGCTCTGAAGAAATCTGACATTGTTCTCCTCAGAGGTTCTGTGGATGCCATACCTCTTGCACTTCTTGATCAAGGAGATGTATCTGTTGTAAGTGCTCTGAATGGATTCACCTGGAAGAGCCTTAAATGTAAAGTATTCGTTAATGCATAAAGCTCTGTTGTTCTTTAGGGTATTGGCACCACCTTCAAGTTGTTTGTCAAGCTCCAACCACAGATCTTTTGATGTTTCACAGGAGTCAAGGGATTGAAAGATGTCATTTGGAATGGCCATTATGAGTAGCTTTTTGGCTTTCTTTGCAAGTTCATGCAGGGCACTCTCTTTATCCGTCCACTCGTTAATAGGTTTGGGATGCTGGTATTCAGGTATTTCTGGAGTGTTTGCAGTAGTAGGAACACAAGGGACAGTGGTCATTGGAATGTAAGGAGGATTGTGGAGAAACTCGACCAGTCTAGGATCCACACCTTCAAGAAAGTGTATCATCCTGATCTTCCACTGAGGATATTCATCCCTCAGTAGAGTAGGAGGTTTTGATTGAGATCCTGAACTGAAATAGTTGACTGTGTTCGCCATTTTCAAATGGAGAGAGTAGGACAGAAAAACAAAGTATGAGATGAACTGTAGAAAGGAACAAGAATATGTTCAACAATGATGAGTATTTGGTATGAGAGAGTTAATAACCAACAAATAAGCTTTGAATCTGTCTTTAGCGGGTCAAGCACACTTGCCTTTGAATCTATATCAAACTGGTTGAAATAGTTTCAGAAAACAGAGTATGTTTATGAATGTAGTGTAAAGTAAAGAACAAACTCAAACTACTACCTAGAACACAGGAATCAAGTATAGAACAGGATCCTTTGATATTAAGAATCAAAGTCTGCTCTGATACCAATTGTTGATCCCAAATATGATGTTCTTAACTTGATAACTTTTCACTACACACAAACTAATAAATAAGAGTGCAGAAGCGTTTTAGTATGTAGAGAAAGTAGAACATGCAAGGTAGTAGACACATTAATAAACAATGAACAGGAACATAAAATGTACAAAGATATATACTGAAGAAACTGTTCCATTGATTTGCTCAAGAACACCAAGAACACGTACTACAGTGTGATAAAAGCTCTCAGGAAATACAAGGTGCTCTTAGAATTGTGTGTGCTCGCATTCCTAAAAACAAAGGTGGTGCTCCTATAATATCAAAGGAGGATGCACCCCGTAGTACAAGACAAAAACTGACATACCATAAATGGAATGCCACCTGGAAAGGTAAACAATCGTGCGTTGCGTAAATGATCTGGAAAAATCTTCGTACAACAGGCTTCACGTGTTCTGCACGTGATCTTGTCTTGAACTGTAGTCACAAAATCTCCAGAGGTTATCCATCACAGAGACTCTGTGAGTGATCACAGAGTCTCTGTGATCTGAAAATCATCTTCAGGTTACGAGTCCTCTGGTATAAAGTCGACAAAATCTTCTGAGCTTGTGGCTTCTGTGGTGAGTTTGGTTGTTCAGAGCAGTCTTCAGCAGTTCCTACACTTAGCCTATTTTTCAATACTTCTATACATGTAAGTTGGAGCTAACAGTAGCTTAGAGGCTTTAGAAAGTAGACAAACCGCATTATCAGTCTTGACTTTAGACAGATTAATCGTGTAGAGGTTTGACTTCCGCGTCCCAACCAATAGTTCTTTACCATCTTCAGTTCTAACACAACATCGCTTGGCCTTAAAATTCACCCCTAAATCTTTGTCACAGAACTGACCAATGTTGAATAGATTGTGTCCTAATCCTTCAACATAACTAACCTTCTTAATCGTTACATTTTCTTGCACAACATCTCCATATCCCAAGATTGGTGAAAACTGTTCATTTCCAAACCGCACATTGGTGCAGAATTTCTCTGTATAATTAGATAAAATATCTTTCTGCCCAGTCATATGCTTGGAGCAACCAGAATCCAAGTACCACATATGACGGGTCTGCACAGGAGAAATCATACAACAACAAATTTAGGTACCCATTTATATCTGGGTCCTTTCAAGTTAGCACTAGATTTTGGCACCCATATAAATCTGTACATGCAAAATCTCACCTTTTCTCTTTTTATAAAATAGTGTAATGTCAGTTGTACCTCTTTCGAAACCATTTGCAAGAAGAAGTTTGAAATCTATCATTCCAGGCTCTAGGGGCTTGCTTCAATCCATACAGATCCTTGTCCAAGAAATAAACGTGATATGGGTACTATTAGAGCTGAATTGTGTTCAAGATTAAAAGAAGGGTCAAAAATCTACTGTTTGTAAAGTTTGGGTGTTAGTTGTAATTGTAGTTTAGAGTTGACTATTTGCTAAGGTCATGTTGACCGTATAAATAGCAAGTCATAGTGTTTAGTATCATAACTCACACACGCAGATTGGTAAGAGATTACAGGGTGAAAACACACACACACACACAGTGCTTTAGAGTCAAATGCAACAAATAGGGATATGAATGTATGTAGATTGTTTGATCAATAAAGAATGTTGTTCTTGATAATATGTGTTACAATTAGTTGCTAAAATACTGGGATCACATTTGGTATCAGAGCTAAATCCGACTTTTTGAAAGAAATGAGTTCAAAAACTATTTTCTTGGATTCTTGATCGAATTTTGAGTTTAAATGTGTTTTTGGTAAAATATTTGATTGGAAAACTATCGTATTATATACTAGAATGTTTTCTTCTGAGTGAATTTCATTGTTAAATTGATTTGAATCACCAACTTTCGATTTTTGATTTTTTTTTCAAACGAAGTCACACTCACTGTTTGATCACAGATTATGGATTTGTGTGAAGTTTTTGTGAAATTGATTGTTTTGGATTGTTCATTATACTAACCTGATCATCTCTGTGAGTTTACAGCATCAAAATTGAAGTTTTGAGTGGATTTTGGACTAGAAATTGACTTTTTGGACCGAAACTTCAAGAACTCGCAAGATCTCATCTATTTGTATGAAGAACTCGCAGGATTAGATTTCGCATATAGAATTCGCATAATCTGTTTGTTATTTTGTTTAAGTGCAGAATTCGCATACTCCTCTATACGAAAAGTGAGAATTCACATATGTCCCTGATGCAAAAAGCTTGTTTTTAAAATGATAAGAACAGAATTCGCACGCACCTTCATGCAAATTGTGTAGAACTCGCACATAGAATTATACGAATTGTAAGGAATTCGCTTATGTGCCTTGTACGAATTCTTGAGGATTTCGCATAAGTTTTTGAAATTTTTTCTAAGTCCAGATTTCGTATCGATGCGAAAAGTTTTTGATTCTGAAAATTTTTCTAAGTGAATAGTTCGCATCATCCTGTGATACGAAATCCTTGTGCGAAAAGTTTTGTGCGAAAAGTTAATTCTCAATTTTTTTAAGGAAAGAATTCTCATAGGAGACTCATACGAATTGCAAAGAATTCGCAGATAACCATATACGAATTCTTAGAATTCGCATACAGGTTCATGCGATTTGTGGTGTTTTTTATTGTCTCTTGTGTGCGAATTGTGAACTTGTGCGGACTCTGATCTCTTTTGTATGAATTCTTGGTGTTATACGAATTCTGTCCTTATTTTTCATGCGAATTGCTCTTTGATTTTTGCATACGAATTCCATACTTAGAAGTTTTTGGAAAATTTATTTTCTGAAAAATTTTAAGTTCTACATTTGTTAATTCATTTTATTGGACTAACGATCAATTTCAGCGAAATTCTTTTTGTGCAGATTATCAGAATGTCGAAATATCTTCTTTCTATGGGTTCTCAATCAAATCCTCCGGTATTATCTGTCGGAGAGTATGCTCAGTGGAAAAGAAGGATGACTCAGTTTCTGACCCACAAGAACCGTGATTATACGAAACCTATCATTGATGGACCAGTAGAGCCTGTTGTAACTGTGCCTGGACAAGCTGCTACAGAAACTTCTCTGGAAATTCCAGTAAGATATGTGCCTAAGCCATATTAGTACTACAGCGAAAGGGAGAAGGAGCTAGCCAAGATTGATGAGGAAGCTCTTATATATCTCACCATGGCTATTCCCAACGATATCTACAATAGAGTAGATAGTCGTGAATCTGCTAAGGCCATGTGGGATGAGCTTGAATGGCAGTTCCAGGGTACTGAAAGGTCTATCCAAGCTAAGCTTAACCAGAGCATAAATGCTTACGAAGGATTTCACGCAAAGGAAGGAGAAGCTTTAATAGACACGTACAATCGTTTCAATGTGATTTTGAATGACCTGTGGAGAAATGGGATGAACAAGTCTATCTCTGAGATAAATTACATGTTCATCAAGAATTTGAACCCAGAGTGGAAAAGCTACGCGATTAATCTCCAAATGACCTAGAATATGGATTAGAAGGATGTGAATGACATCTTCTCAACTCTCTCACAACATGAGGATGAAGTTAAACTGTTGAGTGAAGAGAAGAAGATAGTCAAAGATTCGCTAGCTCTGTTAGCTGAAAGACAGAAGGGTTCCAGTTCTAAGTCTGTTTCTACCTCGAAGTCAAAGTCAAAGAAGTCTAAAACCTTTCTTGCCGAGCTGAGTCAATCCAATTCTGAGTTATCATCTGATGAAGTTGAGTTACACTCTGACGATGATATTCAGAGATTTGTTGACAACCTTGCTCTCATCACCAAACAGTTTCAAAAGAGATTTGGGAAGAATAGATACTCATGAAAGCCTAAGTATAAAGGGTACAAGAAGGAAAGAGCAGAGAAATACAAACCCAGGTTTGGAAAGAGAGAAGAGAAAAGAGAAGAGAAAAGAGAAGAGAAGAAGGAAAAGAAGAAAGAAGAAAAGATTGACCCAAAATCTGGAAGGTGCTTCAACTGTGGTAAACCTGTCCACTTTTCAAAAGATTGCAAGTTCAAGAGGGTGAAGAATTCTGAGTACTATGCTAAAAAGTCATTGCTTGCAAAGAAGCAAGAAGGGGGAAAAGAATTGATGGCTGAAGAGGAAAACTGGTTCTTTCAGAGCTCGAATGATGAATCAGGTCATTTTACGCAAGTGTGTATGATGGAAAAGGTAGATGAGCAAGCTAAAACCTCTTCTGACCAATCTGATAGTGACTCCGAGGTAAGTACTAATTTTGAAAACTCTGAACTTGTTGAATCATTAATGGCACAGGACCAGAATATGGAAAAAGAATTTGAATCTTTAAAAGGCAAGCTTAGTCATGAACGACAAACAATGATGAGTTTTTGTGATGAGAACGCACTATTGAAAGTTGTCGTTGAAGACAAAGAATCTGAAAAAGATGCTCTAAAGAAAGAAATAGAAGTTTTAAAAGCAAATATTTGGGAACTTGAGAGAGACTTAGTTAACTTAAATTCTGAAAAGGGTGAATTTAAAATTAAATTTGAAGCTTGCTTTCAGGAAAGAATTGAAGCTTATTGCAAAATTAAACAACAGGAGGATCTGAATCTGAAAAGATGACAGACTAAGCAGACATTAAATCTGTTGACAAACAAACTCCAAGACGTCAGATTTTATAATGCTAAGACGGGATTGGGTTTAACTAAAAATGATGTTTTGAAGAAATCCCCTGAAAACTTATACAATTTTGATAAATTGGGCTCAAAAGCAAAGAATATCCCAGATATTTGTAACACGTTTGTTAAGGCTGAAACTCCAAAGTCTGAAACTTCATGAAAAGGTAAAGAGGTAATAGATGACGATACGTCTAGTTGTGATGATTGTCAAACAAGTTTTAAATCAGTTGGATTTCAATACAATGATTTAAACAAAAGCTATAAAAACAGAAAACTTGAATTTGTCAAGTTTCAATCATTGTTTTCCACACAATCCTTAACTGAATCAGCCAACGATGACAAAAGTATTCCTGAGACTGAATGTCAGTATGAAGAATATGAGTCAGACACTGATGTTTATGCTCAAACTTTATTATCTGAATCTATCACTTCTGAATCCCCTAATGAAGTTAAGATAGAAGAGTGCTCAAATGTCATAAATTCTAGCATTCAAAAAGAGTTTGTGAACAAAATGATTGAGGAGATTTTTGATGATATGATTAATTCCTCAGATCTTGTCCCTGTCTTAAAGAAGCTTGACTCAGACTTTGTGATTGATCAAACATCAAATTTTGAGAAACAAATCAAAGATTTACAAAAGACTCTTGAAGATTTAGAGGATGAAAATTGTGATCTTCGATTTAAATTGGATTAATGTTTTGAAGAAAACAAAGAGCTTTGTAAAGATCTAAATGATTTGAAAAACGATTTGTTTAAAAAGAATTTATCTGATAAAAAGATGTTTGATGATCGAAAATGGAATGTTCGTTCTAATCCAGAGTTTGAGACTTCAACGAAACCTTTAGTTGTTTATTCTTAATGTCTTGAATACTTACCGAGTATCTATGAAAAAGGCGAGACTTTAGGAATCTTGAAAAAGAATTCATCCTTGAAGAAGAAAACTAATAAAGTTTCTTTTCATGTTTCAGATCTGAATAAGGATGTTGGTAAAGGAGAATGGAGAAAGAAAGAATGTGAAAAGAATGTTTGTAAAGATAGTGGAAATGATTGTATTTGTCAATGATAGTGTTGATTTGAAGTGTAAAAGTTCAAACGATAATAAATGTCAAAATTGTTTGAATAATTGTACGTCTTTTGATAAATCAAAGATGTTGACATTTGCTCGTAAGAACTTAATTTGCAAACACTGTGGTGACAATGTATTTTCACTGTACTCCATTCCTCCTAAGCCAAAGGTTTTCAAAAGAGCATCTAAAGCTAAAACTGTATCCAAGTCCTCAACACAACAAATTAAAGTGTTTCAAGCTAAGCCTGCTAATCTTTCAAGAAAAAAGCAATTTCATGATCTTAATGTTAAAATGATATGAAAATGGATACCAAAGCCAATATATGAATGGAATAAGGTAGATGAAGTAAAGAAATTGCTTGATGCTAACAAGAAAGGACCCATCTGGATACGGGTACCTAAAAAGAAGTAATTTGTTCCTTTTGCAGGTCTGTCATTTGTGGTTCATAGACTCAGGATGTTCAAGACATATTACAGGATTTAAGCATTTATTGCACGATTACGTTGATGAACCTGTAGGAACAGTAAACTTTGCTAATTCTGAGCTTCATGGAATCATCAAAGGATACGATTCATTAAAGAACGGTACTGTAAGAATAAAGAAAGTATTATACGTAGACGGACTTGATCATAATTTGTTCAGTACCAGTCATTTCTACGACAATCAATATCAAGTTCGGTTTACAATTAATCAATGTTTTATAGAAGACTCAGACGGTTATGAGGTTTTTAGAGCTGAACGCTATGGAAATCTTTATTCGGTAAATTTTCCAACCCTTTCGGCTACTCGTCCTGTATGCTTACTCGCAAAATCATCGAAAGCTCAAAGTTGGACGCGACATCGGCGCTTGTCTCATCAGAACTTCAAAGACATTGATAATCTAGCGAGACAAGGAATTGTCAAAGGTCTACCTGAGATGAGGTTTGAGAAAGATTCACTTTGTCCCGCATGTGAAATGGGGAAGATGAAAAGGAGTTCACACAAAGCAATGACTAAATCTTCATGCTCAATACGTCTAGAACTAATTCATATGGATCTTTGTGGCCCTATGCGTACTCAAAGTATTAATGGCAAAAAGTACATTCTTGTGATGATAGATGAGTATTCAAGATACACTTGGTTAGAATTTCTGCGAAGAAAATCTGATGCACCAGATCTGATCATTGCCTTCATCAAGAAGATCCAAGTTCGACTTCAATTTCCAGTTAAAACATTGCGATGTGATAACGGATAGAGTTCAAAAACGATACTCTTTAGAGTTATCTCACATTTGTTGGGATTTCTCACAGTTTCTCTGTTGACTACACCCCGCAACAAAATGGCGTGGTTGAAAGGAAAAATCGAACCTTGGTTGAAGCAACACGAACAATATTGGCATATTCTGGTCTACCAATGTATCTCTGGGCTGAAGCCGTTTCAACCGCTTGTTTTACTCAAAACCGGACGATTGTGGTCAAAAGATGTAATAAAACAGC
This sequence comes from Arctium minus, assembly GCA_954870635.1. Classification (NCBI taxonomy): domain Eukaryota; kingdom Viridiplantae; phylum Streptophyta; class Magnoliopsida; order Asterales; family Asteraceae; genus Arctium; species Arctium minus. The sequence goes on along the minus strand of OX941094.1, from coordinate 46,687,105 downwards.
GTATGAAATGATTAATAAATGAAAACCGAACATTAAATTTTTACGTGTCTTTGGTTGCAGGTGCTATATATTGAATGACCGTGATAATCTTGGGATGTTTGACAAGAAAGCTGACGAAGGCTAGTTTGTTGGATATTCGCTCTTGTCAAAAGCCTATCGTGTATACAACAGACGAACCAAGTGCATCATGGAAAACATGAACGTGTCATTTGATGTAAATTCAACATTGACTTATGAACAAAACAGTTCAGAACTCAAGCTTAAGGAAAAGGCTTCTATTCAAAACATAATAGAACCTGAATCTACACAGACTAATCTTTCTAACTCATCAACTGTTACATCAGAGTTAGATTTATTATTTCTTGATGCTTTCATGGACATATGTGCAGATTTTCACAAATCTGGTGTGTCCGCATTAACTTCAGAGGTCCTAATAATTACTGAAGACATATCTGGACCTTCTGAACCAGTCAATACCACAACCTCAGGTACATCTACACCAAATGTTTCTGAAAATACTAATACTGATTCTGCTTCTGCAGATACAAATTCTGGACAAGAAGTCCCGAGTACTTCATTTGTCGCTCCAGAATTACATGAGTCAGAAACACATGTACAATATGTTCCATATGCATCAGAGGTTGTGATTGCTATTTTTGATGAATATGATGAGCAAAATACGCAAGAAACTATTCAACCACTTCCGAGAACAACACGATAGACAAAAGATCACCCCTACACAATATCATTGGTGACGTACACAGTGGTGTCAAAACGCGTTCAACATCCACTAATTTCTGTTTATACTTAAGTTTCCTTAGTTCCTAAGAGCCGAAAAAGGTCTCAGAAGCTTTGTGTGATCCTGATTGGATTCTTGCAATGCAAGATGTGCTTCTACAATTTGAAAGGAATAAGGTATGGCGATTAATCCCACTACCGAAAGGTAAATCTGTGATAGGCACAAAGTGGGTTTTTAGGAACAAAAGGGATGAGGCTGAAGTAGTTGTAAGAAACAAAGCTCGCCTGGTAGCAAAGGGTTACTGTCAACAGGAAGGCATAGACTATGATGAAATGTTTGCTCCTGTTGCCTGGATCAAAGCCATCAAAATTTTCTTGTCCTATGCAGCTCATAAGAACTTTACTTTCTATCAAATGGACGTAAAGTCGGCATTTCTAAAAGGCATTCTGCATGAGGAAGTTTATGTTGCTCAACCTGAAGGTTTTGTTGGTCTGAAACATCCTGATCATGTCTATGTTCTAGACAAAGCGCTATATGGTTTCAAACAGGCACCACGAGCTTGGTATCAAACTCTTACTCAATTCTTACTCGCCTCCAGTTTCAAAAAGGGTACAATCAATACAACCCTGTTCCTTAGAAAGCAAGGTGATGATTTAATTCTAATCCAGATTTATGTGGACGATATTATATTTGGGTCTACTAATCCAAAATTTTGTAAGAACTTTTCTAAAATCATGGAATCTCATTTTGAAATGTCATGAGTTAACATTTTTTCTTGGACTTCAAGTCAAATAGTCACCCGAAGGCATTTTCATAAACCAATCGAAATACATTAGAGATATCTTGAAAAAGTTCAATATGACTGATAGTTCAGTAATGAAAACGTCGATGGCTACCGAACACTTTTAGACGCAGATTTGTCTGGAAAATCTGTTGATCAAAAAGTGTACCAAAGTATGATTGGATCATTACTGTATCTAAAACCTAGAAGACTTGATATAATGTTTGCTACATGCTTCTGTGCTAGATACCAAGCGAATCCTAAGTAATCTCACCTGGTTGCTGTTAAAAGAATACTTAGATACCTCAAAGGCACTCCCGAGTTAGGCGTTTAGTATCCTAAGGATTTTGGTTTTGATTTAACTGCATATACGGACACTGATCATGCAGGTTGCAAACTGGATAGAAAGAGCACATCTGGATCATGTCAGTTTCTAGGAGATAAATTGGTTAGCTGGACTTCAAAGAAACAAAATTGTGTTTCTACATCCACCGCTGAGGCAGAATACGTAGTTGCAGATAGCTGCTGTTCGCAAGTCCTCTAGATGAAAACTCAGTTAAAATATTTTGTCTATTCATATCATAGAGTTCCTATTTACTGCGATTCCAAGAGTGCAATAGCGATAAATGCTAATCCAGTTCAACACTCGAAGACAAAACACATTGATGTATGCTACCATTTTATAAAAAATCATGTGAAAAAGGGAGATATCGAAATGCATTTTGTTCAAATTGACTACCAATTGGCTGACCTTTTCACTAAACCGCTAGATGAAAAGTGTTTCAAATTCTTATTTAGCAAATTAGGTATGTTGAAATGCCAGTCCATGATCTGAGGGGGAGTGAATCTCAATTCTACTTATCTTACATGTGTTTTGGAAATCATAAACAGTGACTAATATTCATCTTTTACTGACTAAAGCTAAATCATTTCTATAATGATTACCAATATCTTTTCTTTTGCAGGTTATTACAAGCGACTATGGCTTTTGGATAATTCAGTTTAGAACCCGTACTCAAATGTTTTTCTTCTACAGGATGCTTAATAGATAACATATTTAAAGAAGTTTTTGTTTTGAGGGGGAGTTAATGAAAATTTTCACTGTTATATCTTTTAGGGGGAGAAGATAAAAATTACTTATACTTTAACTATTATATTTTTCTGATGACTTGACTTTTTACAGATATCGAAGGGGAGAATATATGATGATTTGTCAAGGATGCTTCAAAGATATTATTCATTTTAGGGGGAGTTTAGGTTTATGCATTGAAGGTATATCTATCTGAATCTTAAACTCTATCACTTGTTGAAAGAAGAACACTTTCGCTTGTGAAAATTGTTTTCTTAAATGTTCAAACCACTTCCTATTCTTAAAATGTTTTCATGAATTGAGAAGTGTGATTTTAAATGATTTTCGCTTGGATACTTTGATAATTATCTGACCGTGTGTTTCCAAAAGATAAATACTTGTGTATTATCTTTTCTATATATTCTCAAGTATTTTTACACACATTGGTTCAGTACATTTTCTTGACTTTGTTATTACCATGTCTCAAAAGATAAATCTTTCGATGGTAATACTCCCGTTTGCTATTCAAAGTTGTTTGAAATCAGACGTCATTTCTACTATAAATGTGCTTTCATTGATAATATGTTTATATCTCGTTCATATAAACAACTTTTGATCTTTGATATCCCAAATTTTTTTCATTGTATTTGATCTGATTTTATCATTATTAGATTCTCAAAACAATAAAATTGAATGATCATAAATGTTCAAAGTTTTGAGAGATCCTAAATGTTCACATTGCTCAAATTTCATTCATATTATTCATGAGCATACATACACTGATAATGATATCTTGTGCTTCACTGTTAACATAAACTGTTGAGCAACACATTTTTTAGGACAAAATGCATGGGATTCAGTGTGAGTGCTTAAAAGACTTCCATGGATTCACGTTAACCAGTGTTTCCTACCCCATAAGTAATCCTTGAATGATTGAGGGGAGAGGGGTCAAAAGATTGAGAGTGGGTGTGCTGAGGTAAAATGAAAAAGAGAGGTTGGTTAGAAGCGAGCTCAAATGTTTAAAAGAAAGGGGGTGAGAGATCAGAGTAAAAGAATATCAAACTCTGTACCAAAATTTTTCTGAGTCGGCCAACCGCATAATCTGTTGGTTCACAATTCTTCGTGACCTTCATTGAAAAGGCAACTAGCCCATGCCAATTCTTGCATAAAACCCCACCTGCTACTCATTCTTTTCTCAACAAAAAATGTTTTATTTTCAAAGGGGAAGCAACACATCATCTATTGGATCTTCATTTGGAAGATGCTGATATTGAAAAAGAAGGACAGTTGCCCCACCTTCGACCCTTTCTCATGCACATTGAGTCTATGTATAAATGTTGCTATCTCAATGGTTTACATAAGTTTGAGCATTGTTAAAGCAATCATTGTGCTAAATTCTTTCATACACAAGCACGAGCACACAGAAAATTTGTTTTTCTGTCAGAACGTTCATAGATTAACCTTGTGTTTTTCGATGATTGAATGGAAGTCCTGGGGAGTGAACATCACCCAAGATCCTTATAAAGTACATCCGTTGTAATAAATAACTCCGTGTTACTTACAGGCACTATAACTGATTCATTAGTTGATTCAGGGTTACCATTCCTAATTTGTCTGAATTTGAAAAGATTCGGATGAATACATTTATGAATTATCGACAGAAACTTGATATCAGATCAAATTGGGGTAGGTTGAATGTTTTCCTACTTGGGGAAGATTGATCATGAAGACTGTGCTTATTTGATCATACTGGGAGAAATAATTTAAAGACAGAACTGATCTTGAAATGTTTTGATGATTCTGATTCTCATAATTCATCAAAAAGTGGGAAAATTACAAGATTTGAAAGTTAGATTAGAGTTGATCTTATCAGAAATGGGGAGATAATTAGAGAATTTAAAGTCAGAATCATTTCAAAGCAAAATTCAAGCGAGATGTTACAAAGGGGAGAATACAAGAATGAGAGATTAAAGTCAGATGGTTGATTGTTTTAAAGAAGGAGTTAAGGTCGAGAAATGTTGAGCTTATCTGAAATCTTAACTTTTACTCAAAGGAGGAGATTAAAAGGAAAGCCAAAGGTGGAGATTCATTTAAAGATCTATCAAAGACTAATCAAAGTGATAAAGATTTGAAGACATAAACGCTGTAAAAGACTATTTGCTGAAGATTTTTCTGAAAAAAAGAAGACCTGAAGATTATTGTAAAAAAAAATTTAACCTTGAATCCAAAGGGGGAGATTGTTAGAGCTGAATTGTATTCAAGATTAAAAGAAGGGTAAAAAATGTATAGTTTGTAAAGTATGGGTGTTAGTTGTAATTTTAGTTTAGAGTTGACTATTTGCTAAGGTCATGTTCACCATATAAATAGCAAGTCATAGTGTTTAGTTTCATAACTCACACGCACAAATTGGTAAGAGATTACACGGTGAAAACACACACACACACACACACACAATGCTTTAGAGTCAAATGCAACAAATAGGGATATGAATGTATGTCGATTGTTTGATCAATAAAGAATGTTGTTCTCGATAATTTGTGTTAGAATTAGTTGCTAAAATACTGGGATCACAGGTACTTAGAACTTTCAAACCCTGGTGGTTGTTGGACATATACTTCCTCTTGAATTTGTCCATTTAAGAAGGCTGACTTGACATTCATTTAGTATACCTTGAAACCTCTGTGGGTTGCAAAGGCAAGGAAAATTCTTATTGCCTCGAGCCTTGCCATAGGGGCAAAGGTTTCTTCATATTCAATGCCCTCTTCTTGATAATATCCCTTGGCCACCAATCTTGCTTTGTTCTTGATCACCACACCATCTTTATCCTTCTTGTTCCTGAAGACCCATTTGGTCCCTATTGCAGTTTTGCCTTTCGGGGAGGTACTAGGGTCCATACTTCGTTTCTTTCAAACTGCAGAAGTTCCTCTTGCATAGCTTCTACCCAATTTGGGTCTTCAAGAGCTTCAGAGATCTTCTTTGGCTCGATGATACTTACAAAATTTGTAAAGAAACAAAAATTTGCAGTAGTGGAGCGAGTCTTTACTCCGTCAGAAGGGTTACAAATTATTTGGCTCTATGGGTGACTCTTAGTCCACTTGGTCATTCAGGGCAGGTGATCATTGGAACCTTCCAATTGTACTTCAGAAGCATGTTCTTGTTCTAGATCAACTTCTGTTGCCTAAGGTTGATCATTTGTACTTTGCACAGGGCTTGATTGAACTCCTTGAGTTGATGTAGAGAGCTCTGTGGTGCCTTGATCAGAGTTCTATGATTGCTCTGGTGTTGTCCCCTCAGAGATTATAGGAAGATGACCTTCTTCTTGGTTGAGCATTGAGCCTTGTTCGTTGTTTGTGTCTGTGTACTCCCCTTCAACATTTGCACCTACACAGGTGGTGGAAGAAGGCAAAGTATCACTAGGTCCAGTTAGATAAGTACCCATTTGGTCCTCAAAGACATCGACTTCAGAGGCTCTGCATAATTTAGATATACTGTCTTGGACTTGGGTAGTTCCTGATCCTCCACTTCCTGAACCTGCATAATCATCACTACTGAAACCAAAGGAGTTAGTTAGTGAATCAATGTCAAATAGCCACTGAGGACCAGACCCAATAGGATTTGGTGTGTTCTCATTGCATTTGACATTGTCACTTTCTTCAATTATTCTAGAAGAAGAGTTAAAAATTCTGTAAGCCTTACTCTGAAATGAGTAACCAACAAGAAATCCATCATCTACTTTGCTATCAATCTTACCTAAGTGAGATTTAGTATTGAGAATTGTACAAGGACATCCAAAAGGTTTGAAAAATCCAATAAAGGGTTTTCTTTTATTTAAAAGCTCATATGGGGTCTTGTTCTTTGGCTTGACCACTAGAACTCTGTTTTGGACATAACAGGCAGTATTAACTGCTTCAGCCCAGAAGGTAATTGGCAGTTTTGAATCAGCCAACAGAGATCTAGCAGCCTCTATTAGTGTCCTATTTCTCCTTTCAGCAACTCCATTCTGTTGAGGAGTCCTAGGAGCACTATATTGTCTCTCAATTCCTTTTTCTTCACAAAAGGTGTTTAGATCAAGATTTTTAAATTCAGTCCCATTATCTGATCTAATGACTTTTACTTTTTGATTAGTTTGGTTTTCAATTCTTAGAATAAAGGATTTGATCAGTCCACTTGTCTCATCCTTAGTCCTTAGAAAATATACCCAGGTAAATCTAGAGTAATCATCAACAATAACTAAGCAGTAAGATTTCTTGCCTATACTCATGACATTTGTAGGACCAAACAGATCCATATGCAATCACTGGAGACAAGAAGAAATTGTATTTAACTCTTTGGTCTTATGAGAAGTTTTGTGTTGTTTGCCTTTAAGACAAGCAACACAATGATCATCACATGAAAAGACTTTTGATGGTAAACTTCTTACAAGGTTGTTTTTAACAAGTTTGTTCATAGTCTTGAAATTCATGTGACACATCCTTCTGTGCCAAAGAGAGGATTCATCCACAGAAGCTTTTGAAACAAGACAGTTCAGGGATGAATCACTATCAACATTTTCCATATCTAGACAATAAACATTTTCCTTTCTTGGAGTTCTAAGTAGTATCATGCTTTCATCAACTACCTTGAACCCTGGAGCAAGGATCATACACTCTGTATTAGTAAATAATATGCTATGTTGTTTGTCACAAACCTGTGATACACTTAACAGGTTGTACTTCAATTGATCAACATAGTAGACATCCTCAAATGTCATCTTACCTTTTGTAACATTACCTTTTCCACTTATTTTACCTCCAGTAAGATTATCTCCAAATGCAACATGTCCTCCATTGATATGCTTGAAATCCTGAAGACATGTCATGTTGCCTGTCATGTGCCTAGAGCAACCACTATCAACATGCCATATGCTCCTTCCCTTGAGCTGTTGGTTGCCCTGCACATAAGATAAATCAGTTAGTATGAATTAGGAACCCAAGCCAAAGTGGTCTTGGGTACCCCTTTCTCATCAAAATACTTGCATTCTTTCTTGACAAGATTTTTAAACTTTGACTCCTCATTTATGGAGTACTTTGTCACAGTGATAGGCTTGGAAACACTTTTGCTAGAAGCAGTACTGGTTTTAGAAGTACTAACTGCCTTAGCAACACTTGCATGCTTAGCAGTACTAACCTTGTTAGAAGTAGTAACTGTGTTAGCAGCAGTAACTGTGTTGGCAGTATTAACCTTTGAAGAGGTACTAACAGTATTAGCAGCATTAATATTTTCAGCAGTACTAACACTGGTAGCAGCAGTAATGCTTCCAGCAGCACTATCCCTGTCAGCAGTACTAACAGTTTTAGTGCTTCTAGGCACCCACATTTTAATACTTTCTTTTAAAACCTTTTTCTTTATGGGGTCTTTAGTTTCAACAGATTTCTTCATCACATGTTTCTTTCCAGCCTTCCTATAACCAACAGGTTTTTGCACAAATCTTTGAAAGTTCATCTGTTGGTTAATAGGGTTAAAGAAACAGTACTTAGCCAAATGGTTTAACTTTCCACATATGAAACAAGGCTTTGGTCTATTGATTTTACTCAGATCAATGCCTTGTTTTTGTGCCCATTGGTTATTCCAGTTTCTCTGATTTCCCCTTGGTTTATCATGTTTTTGGGGCTTAGATTTATTGCATGCACACTGCTTGCAAGGGATAGGGTTCACAACAGTGGTCTGCTTATACTGAACCTTCTTGTGCTTTCCCTCAGTCTTCTCTGTCTCATTGGACTTGATCCAATGCTTTCCACATCCCTCATTGGTGATTATGTGGTTTTCTATAGGAATCTCACCACTCACAGTGTTGTCCTTATCCTTGACAACTTCTTTCTCAGTTTTATCCTTAACAACTACTTCATCTAAGGGATCTATCTCAGTGGCTCCCTTAGGTAGGTCCTTCCTATCCTTTGTTTCTAACAAATTTGAACTAGGAGGGATGTAGTTGTTGTTATAGGGTGGTGGTGTGGTATTGTACCCTATTCCTCTTCTCAGTTTATCATGAATCTGAGTTTATAGCAAAGAATCCATTGCTTTGGAAGCATTGGAAAACTTTTCTACATCTAGTTTGACTTTAGCTAGCTCTCCTCTTAGCTTTTCACTTTCTTCTTTGGATCTGGTCAGTTGAAGTTCTAAGTCATTCTTCTCCCACTTCCAGTAGTTTGTGTCATAAGAGTGTTGAAGCTCATTGGCTTGAAAACCCTTAATCTGCTCTTCAAATCTCTCAACTATCCTCACATAATCTTTTATGTCCTTTTCCAATCTCTTAAGGTCATCACTCATGTTCTGATTGTGATCCCTATACCTTTTAACAGTGTTAATGCAATTTTGAGAACATAGATTGGAAGTTACCTCTGTTGGGAGATCAGACACCTCTGCCATTAGAGCTTGGTTTTGAATGGCCTCTTCAGCTTGATCACTCCAATCAAACCCCATACCTTGTTGAGAGATAAGGGCTTGTGCAGAGTTTCTGTTATTGTTGAAGCTTCCAGATTGTGTCTGCTGATGGTTGTTGTTGTGAGACACTCCACTTCTGCATTCCCTAGCAAAGTGTCCCTTTTGATGGCATTTATAGCATTCCACCTTAGACTTGTCAAAACCTGCTCCATCTTCTCTTCTTTGGGAGAAGTTGTTCCTCCCAGTTCTTTTGATGAACTTCTTAACTCTCATAGATAGCATGGCCATCTGCCATTTAATGTCCATCTCTTCAAGATCATCTGGATGGAGTTGATCCAATTCATCATTAATAAGAGAAGAGTTTCCATGACTGGCCAGAAAGGCTTCAAATACAGTTTCAGTGCCTTTCTCTTGATTTTCTCCATTGGCAGCATTAACTGATTCAGGATTGGAAGTAGAATCAATTGATGCTGAAAAGAGTGCAGCATTGTGAACATACCCAGAAGGCCTCTTCTTAGCCTCTACCTCAGATTCAAAAACTCTTAGATCATTATATAGATCATCAAGTTCCTTTTCTTCCAGTTGATCATTCTGTCTGAAAGACACAGTATACATGGTCCATTCATCACTCAGAGACCTTAGGAATTTCCTGTTTAGATCATCTTGATCAATTTGTACTCCCACTGTAGCTAGTTCACCAAGAAGCTTGTTGAACCTGTCAAAAGTTTGAGTCATGGACTCATTCTTGGTTGACATAAAGTTCTCATATTGTTGCTTCAGAATGGCCTTCTGATTTCTCTTGGTACTTTTGGTACCTGAGAATCTCTTCTCTAGAGCATTCCAGAGCATCTTTGCATCAGTGCAGTTGCAAAACTGATGTTGATATTCATTGGGAATAGCCAAGAGCAAAGTGCTCAAGGCTTTCATCTCTGTCTGTCTAGTCTTTCTTTCAGCATCAGTTTTTGGTGGAGTTCTCTTTCCATCTGCACCAATCTTTCCTGCTTCAGAAGGGCCATTCTCAATGATGTCCCACATAGAATAGTCAGTGAGGAGTATGTACTGCTTGATTTTGATCTTCCACATATCGAATTCATTGGATCTGAGCATTGGAACCTTTGAGACCAGAGTACTATTTGATTCTGCAAAGTTTTCCATGATGAATGAATAGATGTTTCTGAGAGAACTTGCTCTGATACCACTTGTCAGGATCGAATTCTTAACAAGAATAAAGTCTCAGAAACAATATCAAAGAAGTTGCGGAATAACACTTTGATATTCAATATAACAGTAAACAAACAGTATATGATTAACAACTTGTAAACTTGTATTCAATGATCAAATCACAAGATTACACACTCAACCTCAATCTTGAAGAACAGACTCTTTCAAGACGAATTCTACTTCTCTAGAATTAGGATCTATATCTTGAGGTTGATTCTCTCTAGAACATTAACTTAGAATGAATTCAATTAAAAGTTGTATCACTATTCTAAACTATACAATATGTATACTGAACAAAAAGATAATTACAATAAATAGAATATCTTCAGTATATCTTCCATGAATATCTTCAGAATATCCAGCTGTCATTCTTCTAATTCAAATCTTCATCTTATAAGCAACACTAATCGGCTTGGCAGTATTAACTACTAAGCAGCACTAACCACTAGCAGCACTAACTAGCTAAGCAGTACTAACTTTGTTCAAGCAGCACTAACTTTAACTAGCAGTATTAATTCTACTAGCAGTAGTAATACTCAGCAGTATTAACTATTGAAGTCCTCTGGCAGTAGTAATCTTGTACTGGCAGCATTAACCATACTTGGTAAATTCTTCAGTTCCCAACAATCACCTTCAGAGGGTTCATCATCATTGAACATCTCTTCAAACAAATGATGAAGTTCATTTGTACTTGATGATTCACCAGAGTCTTCATCTTGAAGCTTGAGTCTTGAGCTGATTTGCTTAGAAGTCACCTGAAAGGAGTCATCAAAGGAAACATTAATATTCTCAATTATATGTTTAGAATTCAGCATGAAGACCCTGTATGCTTTAGAGGTAGATGAATGTCCAAAACATTTGGCTTATCTTGTTTTGGGCTAAACTTCCCAATTTGCTCTCTATCGTTTAGCACAAAGCACCTACAGCCAAAAACGTGAAAGTATTTGATGTTTGGCTTCCTCTGGTGAAGTAGATGGTATGGTGTTTTTACATGCCTCTTCATTTATAATGATTTGTTTTGAGTGAAACATGCAATGGAAATAGCTTCTGCCCAAAAACAAATTGGCAACCCTGATGCCGTGAGCATGGTTCTTGCGGCTTCCACTAGTGTTATGTTCTTTCATTCAACAACACCATTCTGTTGTGGATTCCTTGTAGCTGAGAAGTTCTGTGAAATGCCCTCTGTAGTAAGATAGGCTTCTATGGTTGAGTTTTTGAACTCGGTACCATTATCACTTCTTAACCACTGCACCCTGCATTCATAAAGAACCTGCATTCTCTTCAAGAGATTGATTAGTACCACAGGGACTTCAGACTTCTTACGGACAAATTCCACCCAAGTGAATCTAGAGAACTCATCTATTAGCACAATAATGTACTTCTTGCCACCTAGGCTCTGCAAAGATATGGGACCACAGAGATCAACATGAAGCATCTGCAGAGGCCTAGTGCATGATATGTCTGACTTGCTCTTATGAGCAACTCTTCTGAGTTTGCCCATTTCACAAGCAGAGCATAGATGGTCTCTGTCAAAGTTTATACTTGGCAGACCACTTACCAAATCCAACTTTACAAGTTTGTCAAGTGTGTGAAAGTTTAAGTGATAGAACCTGTTGTGCTAGAGCCAAGCCTCCTCATTTTTGCTAGATACCAAACAAAGCTTTTCTTCTTTGTTGGTTGATTTAAAATCCATGAGGTACAGATCACCCCTTCTTTTGGCTCACAGAAGCTATGTGGTTGTGTCTTCTTTCAACAAAGAACAATATCTTCGTTTAAACATCACATCGAGTCCATTATCACAGAGTTGGCTGACACTCAATAAGTTGTGCTTAAGGCCATCCACATACGTCACTCTGGTGACATCGATGTCCCCTTTATCAATGACTCCATAGATTTTTATTTGCCCCTTCTTATTATCTCCAAAGGTCATTGAGCCACCTCCAAGTTTTTATTTATATGAGGTGAGTAACCTTCTGTCGCCAGTCATATGACTTGAGCACCCGGAGTCTAGGTACCAAATTGGCACATGTTGCTTCTTTTGTGGACAAGTTAAAGAGATTTAGGTACCAATTTCCAAATGGGTCCATGTTTGTTAGGGGTCTTTTGAGTTGCCTTAGCACTCTTGTTTTTGGCTTTATCCACTTTCACAGAGGTACCAGATTGTCCTTTCTCACCCTTGAATTTTTCATTCATAGATTTGGGGTGAGAAATAAGACATGTTGGTATGGAGAAATGTTGGTTAAGAGCATGCATAAGATCATAGAATTTACAATAAGAGACTCCAGAAGCAAATTCTTTGAACTTTTCATTAAATAAATCAAAGGAGGGTACAGAGCTTTGATTACAACAGCCCTTTTTAGACTTGGGTTTCTTTTTACAGAAATCTTTATCTAATCTAGGTTGAGTTTTTGCAAAATCTCCTCGTGGATAGCTCTCTCGGTGTCCTCTCCCTATGGGGTTTTCCTTCCTTGTACTTACTGCCACAGAAGCATGAAATTTGTCAAATTTGGGCCATTTTCCCTTCTGTTTCCAAGTGAGTTTCTCTTGAAATGATTTTACAGGTTTTGAAGCTTTGGACTTTTGAGATATCAAAAACTTTTCCTTGTTCAATTTTTCAAGTTCTAGAGAGGTCTTAGTTTGCAATCACATGTCCAAAAAATCATGGAAATATGTACACCTGCAGTTTTCCTATTGGGAGTAATCATTCTATTAAGAATGCCAGAGGGTAATTTATTTTCCTCTAGAATGTAGGGAACTATTTCATGCTCTACAGAACCAGTCTCTTTATCAACATAGGATGACTCAGATTCTGATTCAGAGTCCGAATCAAGAAAGTCTCTGTGGACAGAGGCATGATTTTCAAAACATGTACTGCCCAGTCCATCATTAGTGTCCTTAGTAACATTTAGATTTTTAAGAATACAAGGAACCACTTCAGGAACACTTAAACACTTCAACAAATCTTGCTCAAAGATTTCATGCACTGCAGAGGTTATATCAAGTTGATTTAGGAAGTGATTTTCATAAGTTTTCCTCAACTCTTTTTCCAAAAATCTTTTAAAGAGCTTTTCTTTTACAGAGGCTGGCACAAACTCTGGTGCCTCAGAGGACAACTCCTTTTTAGGAGTCATCATGCACACAAAGGCCATTTGAGTCTGTCTCTGGATGACCAAATCTGAAAAGTCCTATCTGTTTTTAGGACAGATGTTTCTTTGGAATGGATTTCCTCTTTGCAGAGATTGATGATGGCAAGTCATTGTTTTCATCAGGGTATCCTTTTGGGGTCAAGACCACATAGTGGTTGTTTGGTTTCAGATTCAGAGCAGTGGTACGGTATTGATGCTTGGTGAATGAAAGCATTCGACTAGTGGGGGGGGGTTTCTTGTCCAACAGATCTAGAGTTTTCTTTTTGTGCTACTAAGTGTAGGGAATGCTTTGAGGCATTGGAGCCTTGAGAGTTCATGGAGTTACCATAGTTGGATGCCATTGAAAATAGAAGGGAGTAGAAAAGAGAGTTCTTTCTTTGAATTCTTGAGGGAAAAAATTGCAGGTAAAAATGGGGAAAGTGAAAGTGAATGGTATTTATACTGAGAGGGGTAAAAGGATTATTAGCGGTAACTAATAAAACTTCAAATCCGTAATGAGTACATATACATAGTGTGTCATTTGGAAAAACGATGGTAAAAATACGCACCACTAATAATATGCCACGTCTCAAGCTCTGCGCAAGTACTTTTGTAAGTAAGGAATTCTTCATTGAGTTCAAAAAGTTTGTTTTCAGAGTCATGAGAAGAAGAGTCAGAAGTGGATACCTCACTATCATCATCAGAGGTGTTGACTTCTGCCATACCACAGAAGAGTGCATTGTTGTCCCATTCATCAGAGGACTCATCGGTCACGAGATTTTCTTGCTCAACTATCATTGACCTCTGTGTATAGTATTCTGCCTTTTTCTTGAAAAAGGCAACTATTAGATCACATATCTATTGGATTCAAGATCATCCAATCTGAAGATCCAATCTGAAGCTAAAGCAGGAACGTCGACTCTCGATATTAAAGTCTATGTTTGTTTGTAATAAATGTCAAAGTAATTGTTTGTTATTGTATTGTTTAAGTAATTAATCTAGTTAGTTAGTTATTAGTTTAGTTAGTTTATTATAGTTAGTTATTTAATATCATTGTAATATCTATTATCTAGGATAATATCTAGATATTAAAGTATATAGATATTTAGTTATTAGGTAGATTAGATATTGCGTATCTCAACAACTCTCAAGATCAGATCATATTGACACACAAAAAAACACACTTAAAGGTGTAAATCAGAGAGAAAAACAGAGAACACATTTATAGCTTAAATCGATCAATCCTGTAACCGTTGTTATAATCAATACAGGTTGGTAATCGTTATTGTGTTGTTTCTATAGAACTTGATATAAACATTGTTGGACCGACAATTGGTATCATAGCCTGATTAAGATCAAAATCAAGTTTTTAAGAAAAACGACTCTGTGTCACTGTGTTCTTCATTTGAAAATCGATTTCGAGTTTTTTTAAGTGTTTTAAGTGTTAAAATCGATCAAGTTGTGATCGATTAGGTTGCTAGATAGAGTTGTGAGTGTTTGATTTCAGTTTAAAGCTTAAATCGAGTTCCATTTTGTGATTTTTGTGGACTGAAAGTCGAGTTTATAAAGTTATTGTGCCATCGATTTACTTTTTAAAAATTAATTTTTATCGAGATCGAGTGGTCACAATCAGTTCTAGAAGTGTTTGTAGTCATATTGGTAGAGTTTGGTACTGCTAATCGATACAGAAACAAGTTTTCAGTTGATTTTCGAAGTACAGGACGAACTTGCGCAAACCAAGGGAAGAACTTACGCAAAGCCCACTTTGCGTAACACACTTTGCGCAACCAACTGAATACGCAAAGTCCACTTTGCGCAACCAACGTAATACGCAAAGCCTACTTTGCGCAACGCACTTGATACGCAAAGCTTACTTTGCGCAACTCAAGAAACACGCAAAGTCCACTTCTCGCATCCAACGGCTTACGCAAACATCACTTTTCGCAACACACTTGATACGCAAACCTCAGTTCAAGTGATCTTCTCCTCACGAAAAACCAAGTCAAGTTTGCGCAACCCTCTCAAAACGCAAAGTTCACTTTGCGCATCCAACTTGAAACGCAAAGTTCAGTTTGCGCAACCCTCTTGAAACGCAAAGTTCACTTTGCGCAACCCTCTTGAAACGAAAAGCTCACTTTGCGCAACCCACGTGATACGCAAACCTAAGTTTGCGCAACCCACTTGTCACACAAATCTCACTTTGCGTATTCAACCTCTCGCGCAAACCTTCTCAAAACGCAAAGTTTTTCCAGACTTAGAATTTTCTTCAAAATGACATCCAGAGAAGCCCTTGCAATTGGAACTGACACCAAACCACCAGTTCTCTTTAAAGAAGAATACGAACAGTGGAATGATAGGTTCCTAAACTTTGTTGACAGACATGAGCTGGGTGATTTCATCAGACAGTCGATAGAAGAAGGGGTTATGAAACCAATTATGACGACTCGTTTGGTTAGAACTGTGCCGACACAGGTTGAACTTAAGTATTATGAGCTAGAAGATGATAACCTAAGAAGAGCCAAAGGTGATAAGTTAGCTAAGTCATACATTCTACAAGGAATTCCAAACGAAATCTATGTAAAGATTGACAGCTACAAAGCATCGGGCAAAGAAATGTGGGATCAACTTGAGAAGATGTTGCTGGGTTCAAAGGTTGGAAATCAGCTTAAAATCTCCAACTGCCTGAACAATTATGAAGAATTTAGAGGCAGAATGGGAGAATCTTTAGAAGAAACCTATGACAGGTTTGTGACCTTGCTGAACGAACTAAGAAAGAACAAGGTCCACAAATCTCAAATCGAGCTGAATGTCAAATTCCTGAGTATTCTACAACCAGAATGGAAAAGATTTGCCAGGCAGATGAAGAAGATCAAGGATCTGAATGAAATTCCACTTCATGAGGTGTATGAAACCCTCAGACAAAATGAAGAAGAGGTGGATGAAATTCTAGATGAAAAGAGACAGAAAGGAAAGACAGTTGAAGACACAATTGCTCTTGTTGTCAGGAAGAAGAAAAACAAGACAATTGTGTATGAATCAGAAGAAGATGAAGATTATTCAAACTCTGACATGGTTGAAAATGAACAACTGAAGCAAGCAATGATTCTGCTGTCAAATGCTTTTCAGAAAAAGTTCTACACGAAGCCAAGTTCAAACAGTCAGAGATATTCTTCTGGTCCGAACAACTACATCCACAAGGAAAGGGTTGAAGGAAGTAGATATGAAAGAAAGAGATTTGAAGGGAAAAGAACAGAGGAGAGGAAACCAGAAGAGAGAAAGTTTAAAGCTGAAGGATCCAGTCAGACAGAACCACCAACGTGCTACAACTGTGGAAAAACAGGTCACTATGCCAGAGACTGCCGAAGGCCAAAAGTCAGAAACTCCAATTATTACAAGAACAAGATGCTTCTTGCAAAGCAACAGGAGGCTGGTAAGGCACTGATGGCTGAAGATGAATATTGGCTTGATCATTCAGACGAGGAAGAAGAGGAAGAAGAAAGAGATGAAGCCGTCAACATGTGCTTGATGGGAAAGCAAGAATCAGATGCTAAAGCTGATTTAGATGATGAAGAAGAGGAGGTATGTGATTTATCGTATTCAGAATTCATGAATAAAATGCATGCCATGATTTTAAAACAACAAGAGTTAGAGTCGAATCTTGAGCGAGAAAATGGTGTTATAACTGACAAAAACCAACTAATACAGAAACTTAGCAATGAAATTGCTGAGAAGAAAGTATTGGTTGAGGTTTTACATAGAGATAATGACACCAACGCAAAGGAAAAGACAATAATTCTTAAAGAGAATTCTGAACTCAAGTCTAAACTGACAAAAAGTGAGATTGATATATATGAGCTTACAAAATTTCATTCTTCATGTACCAAAGAAAACTTTTCTTTACTTGGTAAATTAAAAAGTTTGGAAGAGAAGTTATACAAAATGGGTCAAACTGAACAGACTATTCATCTGAACAAACCCAAAGAGAAAATAGAGAGATGGGGAATCGGTTATAAGAATCCTCACTGTCTTCAAAAAGGAATGTCTGAAGTGCTTGCACTTTATGATCATCTTTCTATGAAATTAGCTCGACGAATCCCTGAGTTTAAAACTTTCTGGACTAAACTATCAGAAGAGGATGAAGCCAACGAAACTGAAAATCGGTTGAAATCTTCTAAAGTTCACCTTCCATTTTATTATGCGAAGATGAATAATAGTTATAATGAAAATCCAATATATCAAAAGAAGAAAACTCTTTCAAGTGATTTCTTTCAAAGTTATTCTGAAAAAGAAATGGAGGCGAAGCCTATTCAAGGTAAACTATATGTCCCTCCTCTTGTTTTAGAAAGTAAAATTTCTGAACTCGAGAATTCTTTATCAGATGAAAGACTTTTGATGAATATTGAACAAAAAGTTTTTTCAACTGTGTTCAAAAATGTTATTATTTCTAAGGCTTCAAACTCTGACGATGTGCTTGGTTTAGCAAATAAAGGGTTTGATTTTCTGAACGCTAATGGTGGTTTAGATGATTGTTCTAATCAATTTGACTTTAATGCAAAACTTCCTAACCATTCATTTTTTGTTAAGAAATCTTTAAGAAAAACCAGTATGCCTGTTAACAGTGTAAAATCAACGAAAGTTGATAACTCAGTCTCTGTGAAAGCTAAACATGCTAAAGGTAAGAATATATCTCAACATTCACAGAAACCGAACACTACTGGTAATCCGAAGAAGAAGCATTCGTTTGTTGCTCAACAGTCTAACTCAAGAGTTTCACATGTTTCAGATCTGAGCAAGCAAAGGCCAGACGTTAAATCTCTGTGGCAACCGAAACAGAAGCTTGACAAGACCGTTAAATCATTTTCTAGTGTTAATTGTAGTAAGACTTCGCCTAGTAAAGATGTCTTAATTGTTGATGTTGCTATTTTGAACTCAAAACTTGTTGTTTCTCGTAAACAATATATAATGAAGCAATTATTTCAGTTATCTTTATCTGCTAGAAAGTCTTCTATTTATGATAAACATGTTTCTACTTCTTGTCAACATTCTGAAGATTGGTTTGGCAATTATCATGTGCATTCATTTCATTCTAATTCTTCAAATGAATTTCAAAGGAAAAGAGGACCCAATTTGAAATGGGTACCAAAATCTTGTGCTAACACAGTAGGACCCAAATTCTAGTGGGTACCTAAGGCTAAATCTGTGTTGCAGGCACACCAAGTTTAAAAAGGGAGCTTATGGAAATGACTTCTAGACAAATCAGTCTAGGAATCGTTCCTCAAAGAAAATAGGTTCTTGAATACAACAGTTCAAGACCCGCACTGCAAAGATAAAACGATGGTTTCTGAACACGTCTGTTCAGAACCCGTACTTAAGAAGAGAAAATGGCTTTTGAACACTTCAGTTCAAGACCCGCTCCTCAATACTCAAGAGTCTTAATTCCATCTTTGTTTTAAGACTATTTAAATCAATTGTTTCATTATTTCTCTTGTGCAGATCCGTCATATGTGGTACTTAGATAGTGGATGCTCCAAACATATGACTAGACAAAAAGATATGCTGTCAAATTTTAAAGAGAAATATTGCGGATCAGTCAGATTCGGCAACGACAAGTTTTCTCCAATAATGGGATATGGTGATGTACAACATGATAATGTCACAATCAAGAAGGTGAGCTATGTTGAAGGATTACGGCACAACCTGTTCAGTATTGGTCAGTTCTGTGACAAAAGCTTAGAGGTCAATTTCAAAGCCAAGACGTGTTCAGTTCGCAATGAAGAAGGCGAGGAACTCTTGGTCGGCACAAGAAAGTTAGACCTCTACACAATTAACTTGTCAAAAATCCAGAACGACAAGCAGGTTTGCCTATTGACGAAAGCCTTGAATCAACAAAGTTGGCTATGGCATCAAAGGCTCTCTCACCTCAACTTCAGGTACATCAACAATCTGGTCAGAGGAAAGCTCGTCAAAGAACTTCCAACACTCAAATATGAAAGAGAACATCTTTGTGCAGAATGTGAAAAGGGAAAGATGAAGAGGGCACCTCATAAACCAAAGCCTGAACCAAGTACAAGGGCTCCGTTAGAGTTATTGCATATGGACTTATGTGCTCCGATGCGAACTCAGAGTCTAGGCGGAAAGAAGTACATACTCGTGATCGTGGACGATTACTCGCGATACACATGGCTCAAGTTTCTACGTTCAAAGTATGATACACCAGATGTTCTCATCACATTCCTAAAGACGACCCAGGTGAATCTGCAGAAACCGGTCAAGTTTCTAAGAATAGACAACGGCACAGAGTTCAAGAACCAAAAGGTTGAAGAATATCTCGAATCTGTCAGGATTTCACATCATTACTCTGCTGCTCGTAGGCCTCAACAAAATGGAGTGGTCGAAAGAAGAAATCGTACGCTAGTCGAGGCTCCTCGTACTATGCTAAGTCAATCAGACTTACCTCTATTCTTGTGGGTTGAAGCTGTATCGACCGCGTGCTATACACAGAATCGCTCCATGATACATCGCAGATTCAAGAAGACTCCTTATGCTTTAATCAACAACCGAACACCGACAATCAAATATTTCCATATATTTGGGTGTAAGTGTTTCGTGCTAAACGATAGGGAGAGTTTCAACAAGTTCAGTGTCAAGGCGGACGAAGGCATCTTCATTGGTTATTCCTCGACATCAACTGCATTCCGTGTTTATCTGAAGAAGTCAAAGACGGTGATTGAAAGCATCAACGTCACGTTTGATGAAGAGATGGCTTCCGAACAACGCAGTTCAGAACCCGTTATAACCGGAGTACTAGCTTCTGGGCAACTCAGTCCAGAACCTGTGTCCCAACAGAATAAATCAGATGAAGCATCAACGTCAACTAATAATATATCTGATTTAGACTTATTATTTGAATTGTTTTATGATGAATTTCTTGGATCTAATGTAAAGAAATCTGTTATGGTTGACAGGATGGAAGACTTAACGACTACACATCCAACCAGTTCAGATGTTCCTATTGAATCCAACGCCCCGATTCAACAAGAAGTTCCAATTCAAATGCCGACTCCAACATTTGAAGAAGTTCCATGTGATGAAGAGACAGAAGTAGCTGAACCAGTAGGATGTTCTGTACAGATTCATCCACAGCCGGAACAAGCAGTACCTGCTGAGCCTTCTGAACCTACCACTTCAACTACAATCATCATTCCTCCTGAACAACCTGAAGAAGGTACAAATGGATTTATAGATGATACAACTGACATACATTCATATAATCCACTGCTTCATGAACATAAATGGACCAAAGAGCACCCGCTAAGCCAGATCATTGGCGATCCATCAAAACCGATGCAAACTAGGTCAGCATCAATGAATATGTGCATGCATGACTCCTTTCTGAGCAAGTTCGAGCCAACACGCGTATCAGAGGCACTTGCTGATCCAGAATTGGTGATCTCAATGCAAGAAGAGCTAAATCAGTTCGACGCACTTCAAGTCTAGAGACTCGTACCAAAACCGTAAGGTAAAACAATAATAGGTATGAAATGGGTTTTCAAGATAAATAAAGACGAAGATGGTACCGTTATCCGAAACAAGGAAAGACTAATAGACAAAGGATACAGACAAGAGAAAGGAATCGACTACGACGAGACATATGCTCCTGTGGCACGATTAGAGGCAATTATAATGTTTCTAGCCTACGCAGCCCACAAGAACTTCACGGTCTTTCAAATGGACGTGAAGACTGCCTTTCTGAATGGCATTCTGAAGGAGGAAGTCTACGTCTCTCAGCCAGAGGGTTTTGTCAATCAAGAGAAGCCGAATCATGTCTACATTCTCGACAAAGCACTCTACAGTCTGAAACAAGCTCATCGAGCCTGGTATGATGTCCTTTCCAATTTTCTAGTCAAGTCTTTTTTTCAAAAGGAACGGTGGATACCACTTTGTTTATCAAAAAGGAAACAACCGATATCATTTTAATTCAAATCTATGTAGATGATATTATTTTTGGCTCTACAAATCCTAAGTACTGTAAGAATTTTGCAAACCTTATGGTGTCTAGATTTCAGATGAACATGATGGGAGAGATGAATTTCTTTCTCGGTTTACAAGTAAAACAATTTTCATCGGGTATTTTTATCAATCAATCAAAATACATTATGGATATTCTTCGGAAGTTCCAAATGGAAAATTCAAAACCGATTGGTACCCCAATGGCACCAGGTACTAAGATTGGCACTGATCCTTCGGGAAAGGCTGTTGATGTTAGGACTTATCGAGGGATGATAGGTTCATTAATGTATCTTACTTCTAGTAGGACAGATATAATGTTCTCAATATGTTTTTGTGCACGATATCAGGCCAATCCTAAAGAAATCCATATGTCTGCTGTGAAGCGCATATTTAGGTATCTAAAGGGCACTGCAGATCTTGATCTGTGGTATCCTAAAGATACTAGTTTTGAACTAACAGCCTACACAGATGCAGATCATGCAGGTTGTATGTTAGACAGGAAGAGCACGTCGGGACATGTACAGTTCCTCGGTGACAAGCTCGTAAGTGGGGCATCGAAGAAGCAACTTTGTGTTTCAACCTCCACGGCCGAAGAAGAATATGTAGCTGCTGCTAGCTGCTGTTCTCAGGTCTTATGGATGAGAACTCAATTGTGCGACTATGGTTTCCACTTCAACAAGATCCTGATATACCGTGACTCCAAGAGCGCCATCGCAATATCAGCGAATCCTGTTTAACACACTAAGACTAAACACATAGACGTCAGGTATCATTTTATTAAAGATCATGTTGAAAAAGGAACAATTGAACTTTTCTTTGTAAAAACTGATTATCAACTTGCCGACTTGTTTACCAAACCTTTAGACGAAAACAGGTTTACCTTTCTTGTCTCTAAGCTTGGTATGCTAAATCTAAAGATTTAATCAATAGTTACCTATCAAAGTTTTCTAAATTGTATACTTTTTCATCATTTCTTCATTCTTAACTCTGATTGATATATGCACTTCTCTATTATGTTCATGAACCAAGGGGGAGTATGAGAAGAAATTGACAAGTGGTCAATATTACTTCGAGAGGGAGCTCATAAAATTTTGCATGTACCTTTTAATGCCAAGTTTTTTTAATGCAAGAATTTAGGGGGAGCTCTTCAAGACAAAAGGAGAGTACGGATATGACTTCTGATTATTTCTGATCAGAACTCGTACTTTAAAAAGTTTTACTGCTTTTTGTTTTTTCAATTTAAGTGAATAAATTTTACTTTGACTTTGACTTAAGACTTTTGCAGAATTTTTGAGAGAAGCTTACAAGTTCATATGTTTATGACTTTACGCTTAGCTTCATGAGGTGAAAGATTACACGTTAAGGTATAATCCTTTATCTTAAATCTCATATATGGTTGAAAGAAGGACAACTTTCAATCATTGGAAAACATTGTTTTTAATGTTCAAACCACTTCCCGATTTTTCAACAGATTTTATATTTTGGGAGTGTATTTTAAATGTTTTCATGATCTAAATTGTGATTTAACTGAAATAGTTAAACCAATCTGAGCTTCACGTGCATCATAGGAAAACAAGAATTTCATTATGCTAGGAATTAACACAACTTTAATGGAATCACCTTAACCAGTGATTTCTACCCAAGAAGTTAATCCTTAGTGAATGAGTGTGAGAAGTCAAAACAAATGAGTGTGATTAGAGTAAGCAAAATGTTAAAAAGAAAGAGCGTGTGAGAACAGAGTTAAAAGAATATCACAACTCTGCACCAACTTTTTTTGAGCCGGGCAGCCACGTTTCTAGTGTTTCACAATTCTTTGGTGAACATTATTGAAACAGGCAACTAGCCCATGCCAACTCTTGATCAAACCTCACTATCTACTCATTTTCTTCTTAACAGGAAAATGTTTCATTTTCTAAGGGGATGCAGCACATTTTCTATCTGATTTTCATTTGGAAAATCTGGATATTGAAAAGAAGGAAGTCTGCCCCACCTTCGCACATCAATCATGCACATTGAGTCTGTGTTTAACTTACTGTTATCTCAGTGGTTTACACAATTTTGAGCCATTAAGCAATCAAGTGCTTAATTCTTTCTATCACAAGCACGAACACACAAGGAATTAGTTTCTTTGTCATAACGTTTATAGAAATTACCTTTGTGGTGTTTCGATAATTAAATGGAAGCCCTGGGGGAGTCAACATCAAACAACTCCTTTCCATTGTGTATTTGTTACACACAGTGACTTAGTGTTACTGACAGACATGTTAACTGATTCATTAGTTGATTCAGGTGTTACACGACTAATTTGTCTGGATTTGCAAAGATCTAGATGAATATCTTATGAATTGACGAATCAGAGGCTCTAACTGAAGGACATTTCTTACAAAAAGTTTTGATGAAGTCAGTGCACTTATCATCAAAAAGGGGGAGAATGACTACACAAGAAATGGCAAAGATCACATGTTTCAAGAATCACGTCCAAGATTGAAATCTTCAAAAGAAAGTATTCTGAAGACATGCTAATTTCAGAGCTAGAGAAAGAGATTTCATCTTCTGAGCTGAACAAGAAGACTGAATTGCTAAAATCTTTTTAGTAATGATCTTGATCTAAAGGGGGAGATTGTTAGATCACATATCTATTGGATTCAAGATTGTGTGTCCCTGAATCTAGTTCCTATTCAAAATTAATCAAACAAGATACAAATACGAATCAATTACCTGTTTGATTTCACTTTCAATCTCAAAGATTACAAAATTCTCTCTCTATAATCTTTCTCTAACGAACTCTCTTTCTTTCTAATATTTCTCTCTCTAAAATTACAACTGAAAAATGCTTCAATTAAGTTCTCTACTAATTACCAAAGGAAAGGAAAACTATTTATACTTACAACAAATACAAGGAAAAGACAAATACAAAATACATTGACTTTTATTACAAAAGACTTTGACTTTTATGAGATTTGACTTTCTCAGCTTTGACTTCTTGAACTTTGATCTTCAGTCTTCTTGATCTTGTATCCAACAGATTTATGCTCTAACAATCTCCCCCTTTGGATTCAAGATCACTGTTGAAAGATATAACAATTCAATCTTCACTTTTAATCTCTGTCAATACAATCTCCTCTTTTCTTTAACGGTATTCTTTCCAAAACTGTCTTCAAATGATTAACAATCTCCCCAAATCTTTCACAATAATACTTTCAGACTTTGGAAAGAAATTATCTTCAGAATCAACTCGAATTGCTTTAGCAAATAATCTTCAAAGAAAAATTTCCTCAAAATCTTCAGAAATTCTTTGATCTTCTTCAAACCTTTACTTTGAACTTTTCTGACTTGGACATTTCTGAAAATCATCTCTCAAAACTTTATCATTTCTTGATACCATCTCCCCCAAACTACAAAACTTTAACATTTCTTGATACCATCTCCCTCTTTTTGATGATTTGAGCATCTATATCATCAAAACTTTTCTCCCAACAAATGTCTTTGACCATTCTGATCTAACCAAGAGCCTCTGATTCTGTGATCCATAACCAAGTAATCATCCAGATCTTTTCAAATCCAAACAAAATAAGAACATGTAACTCCTGAATCAACAGATGAATCAGTTAAAATGCCTGTCAGTAACACGAAGTCACTGTGTGTAACGAATACACAATATAAAGGAGGTTTTTGATGTTCACTCCCCCAGGGCTTCCATCCAATCATCGAAATACCACAAAGGCAATTTCTATGAATGTTATGACAAAGAAACAAATTCTTTGTGTGTTCGTGCATGTGTAGAAAGAATTAAGCATGATGATTGCTTTTCAATAAGGCTCAAAGTTGTGTAAACCACTGAGACAACAGTAGATAAAACACAGACTCAATGTGCATGATTGAAGTGCGAAGGTGGGGCAGACTTCCTTCTTTTTCAATATCCAGATTTTCCAAATGAAAACCAGATAGATTATATGCTGTGTCCCCTTGAAAATGTGAAACATTTTCTTTTTGAGAAGAAAATGAGTGGTTGGTGGGGTTTTAACAAGAGTTGGGATGGGCTATTTGCCTGTTTCAATAACGTTCACCAAAAAGTTGTGAAACTCTAGTAATGTAGCTGCCCGGCTCAGAAAGTAGTTGGTGCAGAGTTTGATATTCTTTTACTCTGATCTCTCACCCTCTTTCTTTTAATCATTAAGCGCACTACTAACCAAACTCTCTTTTCCATTTTACCTCATCACACAACCCACACTCATTTCTTTTTGACTCCTCACACTCAATCTCTATGGATTAACTTCTTGGGTAGGAAACACTGGTTAACATGAATCCATAGAAGTTCATTTAAGTCCTAGCACAAAGAACCCATGTAATCCTATGAAAGCATAATGTTGCTCAAAATGATTTAACTTTATCAGTTAAAGCTTATATACAAATGTCAGATGAATGTATGCTCATAATATAATCATGAAGATATGAACATTTTAAAACATTGAAGTATTTTCAAACAAGTATACTGAATGAATGAACATGAATGCAAAAAACTTGTTTGAAAATCTGACATTGTATGAAAATGATCAGAAATGAAATGATATAGCAGTTAAGGCTTATGGTCAAAAATAACGGATATTGTCCATACGAAACAAAATATAGACATTCTTGAAATGACGTTTCGAAATGAAATATCGCTCAAAATTCTTTGAAGTACAAGCGGGGTGTCTTACCACCGAAGAAAAAAAAAACTATTTCAATTTAGAGACATGGTAAGAACAATTTGATCAAAAATTAAACCGATGTGTGTGAATACTTGAAACTATGTAGAAAAGACAATACACAAGTATTAATCTTTGGATAACACACGGTTTGTTTATCAATGAAGCACAAAAATAAAATGAAAACATTTAAAATCACACTTCCAAATTATAAAATCTGTTTAAGAATCGGGAAGTGGTTTGAACATTTCAGAACATGTTTTCTATATCTGAAAGTTGTCCTTCTTTCAGATACATTTGAGATTAAGATAAGAAATTTACCTTTTCGCTCAATCTTAATACTCATAAAGTCATGCTTAAGTGAAAATGATATGATCGTGTCATCCTCTCTCATCCTGCATAAGTCTCAAAGTCTAGTCAAGTCAACTTTATTCACAAAATTTATTTAAATGTAAAAGACATAAAGCAGTAAAACGATTAAAGTACGAGTTCTGATTTGAAATAATCAGAAATCATAATTCTTTACTCCCCCTGAAAATATGCATCTGAAATTTATCAGTGAAAAAGCACATGATAGAGATCTACAACTTCCTTTGAAGTGTAGTTCATCATATCTTCCGAATACATATTTCCAGAAAAATTTATGTACTCCCCTTTGAAGGTTGATTTCCTCTTCAGAGTATCTGAGTACACTCTCTTATCATCCTGGGAGTAGCATCTTTTTTTCATCTTTGAAGTACGAGTCCTAAACTGTTATGTTTAGAAGTCAAACTTCGTTGAAGTACGGGTCCTAAGCTGATTTACTTAGAAGCCATTGTTCTCTTACTCCCCCTTGACTTGTGGTGCCTGCAACATAGAATCAATTTTCGGTTTTGGTACCCACTGGTATTTGGGTCCATGTGTGTTAGTTGCAGTTCGAATGGGAGTAACTGAATAAGAACCATACCAGTAATGATCACTTGCTTTATGAACAAAATCATATGTATGACAATAAGAACAATACCTCTTTTTAGATAACCTGATCAATTGATCTCTCGAATAAGCAAGATCAGGTTTACTGTTGGGAACTGAAGAAAAACTCAAGTATGGTTAATGCTGCTGGTTCAGAGTTAATACTGCTAGAAGACTTTAAGGTTAATACTGCTGAGTATTACTACTGCTAGTACTATTAATACTGCTAGTCAAAGTTAGTGCTGCTTGAACAAAGTTAGTACTGCTTAGCTAGTTAGTACTGCTTAGCTAGTTAGTACTGCTAGTAGTTAGTGCTGCTTAGTAGTTAATGATGCTAGAAGAAGTTAATGTTGTTGATCATGGTTAGTGCTGCTTAAGAGATTCGGATGGAAAGAATGACAGATGGATAATCTGAAGATTATGGAAGCTTTGAGATATACATGGAAAATATACTGAAGATTTGTCTAATTATTGTAATTATATTTTGACTAGTATATGTATAGAATGTATAGAATAGATTGGAGAGAACTTTGGTTTTATTCTTTTGAGAGAGAAAATCAACCTCAAGACATAGATCCTAATTCTAGAGAAGTAGAATTCGTATTGGTGAGCTTGTTCATCAATATTGAGGTTGAGTGTGTAATCTTGTAACTTCAAAGCATTCAATACAAGTTTACAGTTTGTTGATTATATTCTGTTTTGATTTTCTGTTTGATTAAATATCAAAGTGTTATTCTGCAAACTTCTTTGATATTGTTTCTGAGAATTAATTCTTGTTGAGAATTCGATCCTGACAAGTGGTATCAGAGCCTAACTCTCTCAGAAACAGTTATTCATCATGGAAAATCTTACAGAATCAAGCAGTACTTTGGTTTCTAAGGTTCCAATGCTCAAACCAAGTGAGTTTGACATGTGGAAGATCAGAATCAGACAATATATTCTTCTCACTGACTACTCAATGTGGGATATCATTGAGAATGGTCCTTCTGAAGCTGGAAGGATAGGACCAGATGGGAAAAGACCTCCACCAAAGACAGATGGTGAGAGGAAGATCAGACAGACAGAGATGAAGGCCTTGAGCACTCTGCTCTTGGCCATTCCCAATGAATATCAACATCAATTTTGCAACTGCACTGATGCTCAGATTCTCTGGAATGCTCTAGAGAAAAGATTTGCTGGAACTAAGAGCATCAAAAGAAATCAAAGAGATGTTCTAAAGCAGCAGTATGAGAACTTCACTTCCACAAAGAATGAGTCTATGACTCAAACTTTTGATAGGTTCAATAAACTCATAGGTGAACTGGCTACTGTAGGGGTGAAGATGGAACAAGATGATATCAACAGAAAGTTCCTCAGATCTCTTGGGGATGAATGGACTATGTACACTGTCTCATATAGACAGAGTGACAATCTGGAATAGAAAGAACTTGATGATCTATACAATGATCTAAGAGTTTTTGAAACTGAGGTAGAAACCAAGAAGAAGCCCTCTGGTTATATTCACAATGCTGCACTTCTTTCAGCATCCACTGATACTACTGCCAACCCTGAAGCAGTTAGTACTGCCAGTGGAGTAAGTTCAGAAAAAGGCACTGAAACTATCTTTGAAGCCTTTTTGTCCAGTCATAGCAGCAATTCTCTGATTAATGATGATCTTGATCAAATTCACCCTGATGATCTGGAGGAGATGGATATTAAATGGCAGATGGCCATGTTATCCATGAGGGTGAAAAAGTTCATTAAAAGAACTGGAAGAAATAACTTCTCTCAAAGAAGAGAAGATGGAGCTGGTTTTGACAAAACCAAGGTGGAATGTTTTAAGTGTCACAAGAAAGGACACTTTGCTAGAGAATGCAGGAGTGCTGTTCCAAACAACAACCATCAACAATCTCATCTATGAGTTTGAGGATTTAATGCATCAAAGGATCAAAATGAGTTCCATGGGGGAACTTACTTTCTTCCTTGGACTCCAAGTTCAACAAAAGTCAGATGGAATCTTCATCTGTCAATCCAAGTATGTGCAGGACATTCTAACCAAGTTTGGTTTCTCAGAGTCAAAACCTGCAAGCACACCTATGGAAACACACAAGCCAATATCTGCAGATCCTGAGGGGGAGGATATAGATGTGCATCATTACAGATCTATGATTGGCTCTCTCATGTATCTCACAGCATCAAGGCCATATATAATGTTTCCAGTCTGTGTATGTGCAAGATTCCAAGTTAGGCCAAAGCAATCTCACTTTCAAGCTGTTAAGAGGATATTCAGATATCTCAAAGAGCAACCTAGATTGGGACTTTGGTATCCTCATGACTCACCCTTTGACCTAATAGCACACTCAGACAGTGATCTAGGTGGGGCAAACTTGGACAGAAAATCTACTTCTGGAGGATGTCAGTTTTTGGGTGCTAGACTAGTCTCATGGCAGTGCAAGAAACAAACCACAGTATCCACATCTACAACAGAGGCAGAGTACATAGCAGCTGCAAGTTGCTGTTCTCAAGTCTTATGGATTCAGAATCAAATGTTGGATTATGGGGTAACCTTTCTACACACTCCAATCTTTATTGACAACAGCAGTGCTATTAGCATTGTGAATAATCCAGTCAAGCACTAAAAAACAAAGCACATTGAGATCAGGTATCACTTTATAAGAGATTGTAATGAAAAGAAACTTATTCAAGTTGTCAAAGTTCACACTGATAATCAGTTTGCTGATCTATTCATTAAAGCTTTTGATGTGGGTAGATTCACTTTCTTGGTAACAAGTGTGGGAATGATCAACTCTGAATAATCCCCTTCTCAAAAAGTGGTTTTATACCTGTATATTATTCTTGGAGTTACTAATCTTCTTTTTCAGGATTCGCATAGCAGTACTCAGTGTTTAGCAAGTTTAAAAGGAGTAAGTCAGTTAATACTGCTAGTAGGTACTACTGCTTTCAGTTAATACTGCTAGTGGTTACTACTGCTTTCAGTGGTTAATACTGCTAGTAGTTACTACTGCTTTCAGTTAATACTGCTAGTGGTTAATACTGCTTTCAGTGGTTAATACTGCTAGTGGTTAATACTGCTTTCAGTTAATACTGCTAGTAGTTAATACTGCTTCCAGTTAATACTGCTAGTAGTTAATACTGCTAGTAGTTAATACTGCTTTCAGTTAATACTGCTAGTAGTTAATACTGCTTCCAGTTAATACTGCTAGTAGTTAATACTGCTAGTAGTTAATATTGCTTTCAGTTAATACTGCTCGTTAGTTAATACTGCTAGTTAGTTAATACTGCTAGTAGTTAATACTGCTCTAGGTTAATACTGCTTATGTTCCGAATACTATAAATACTCTTTGCCCGCCTAAAAGTTCATAACGACTCTTTGCATACTGTTCTCTTGTGCTCTAAACCTTTTCTCTCTCAAGTTCAAAGTCTTCAGGCAAGCTTTTCACTAAGATCAATGGCATCAATGACTTTCATTGACGAGCACAATGAGATTGCGATGCTACAAAAACCAAAGCAAGCTGCAGGATTTCATCAGATTGTGGATTTCCTTAAGTCAAGCCACATTGCTCATGCTCTTATTGTATCCCCTACAATCTATATCGAGCATCAAAGGCAGTTCTGGGCTAATGCAATCATTGTTGTTGAGAATGGTGTGCAGATGATCTAGACAAGAATCTGTGATCAATCACTAACGGTTACTGAAGAGGTTATTCGCATCAGTCTACGTCTAGACGATGCCTCAGGTATAACCTCTATCCCAAACGATGAACTGTTTTCAAATCTTACAAGAATGGGGTATGGAGGCCCATTGGGAGTTTTCAAATTCTCTAAAGCAAAATTTTCACCCCAATGGCGTTTCTTTGTCCATACTCTTATGCATTGTATCTCCAAAAAGACTACTGGATGGAGTGAGTTCAACAGCACTATTGCTTATGCTTTGGTGTGCTTGGCCACTGCCAGAAAGTATAATTTTTCTAAAATGATTTTCAGTGATCTTGTCTCAAACATGGGAAACAAAAAGAGCTTCTTTATGTATCCCAGGTTTGTTCAAGAAGTTATTACTCATGAATTGACGGATATACCTCAACCTGTTGGGGTATATGTACCTAAACCCCCCAAAGGCAAGGTTTTCTCAAATATGAGAAGATCTGCTGGGGACTCTGAAGGAGTTGACACCCCATTGTTCTCTACAATGATGGTGGTGTCCCAAACTAATGAAGGTATGGCAGCAGGGTCAAGGTCCCCATTAGACCAACCCACTGCTAGCCAAGCCCAACCTTCCCTCTCAAAATCAATTCCCCAGTCCCTTCTTGAAAAACCAACCTCTCCTATCACCCAAACTTACAAGAGGAAACAGGTAAAGAAGGCTCCTTCCCTTCTTGTACCATTACCCACTCAGCCTTTAAGCCCTCTAAGGAAGAATTCTCCCCTAGAGAATATCCAAAGGGAAACCACAAGGGTGTCTCCCAACCCAAAGGAGGTGCTCTCTTAGGAGGAGGTAGAGCATATGGGTGATGAGGCTGCCACTACTCCTGCTAGCACAGAGGAGGAAAGTGGTAACATCAATAAGACCTCCCCCATGGCAACTTTAAATGAGCAATCATTTGAAGGTCCCTGGTGCCAAGAAACCACAGGGGTGGATAGTGCTTCTGCTAGGCAGAAGACTTCCACTACTAAAAGATCCAATGATCCTTCAAAGGAGGGTAACACTTCTAGAGAAGGTGAGGACAGATATAGTTACCAGGAATTGATGGAAACCATGGGAAACATCAACCTAGATGTTATGAAACAAGGAAAAGAAATAGAGGAGATGAAGCTGTTGATCCTGTCACAACAAGTCCAGATTGCAAAACTAAAGAAGATGGTGACAAGGCTGATTCAAAAGAAGAAAAGGAAACAATTTGTGCTAAAGAGAAGGGAACCAGTGTCTGATGCTCCCAAAAAGGGGGAGTCAGAGGCTGAAGTAAACCTGAATGAGGAAAAAGAAAAAGTTAAGGGGGAGCATGATGGGGAGAAGAACAGTATTGAGGGGGAGTTAGATGAAGAAACTGTTAGTGCTGCTGAAACTTCACAAGCAGTAGTAACAAAGTTATCTCCAACAGAAATTGAAGTAGCTGAAATGCTCATCAAAGCAAAGAATGACACTCTCAAAACAAAGGGAGTGGTCATAAATGAAGGGGGAGAAAAAGGAGAAGTGAGCAAGAAAGATAACAGTAAAAAGCCAATGAACAAAGACAAAGGAAAAGCAAAGATGGTGGAATTTGATCAACTAGTAAAGAAGCAAAGGTTGGTTGAATCAGATGAAGCTCTAGCCAGGAAGATGCAGGAGGATATTGAAAAAGAAGAAAGAGTTCAGGTTGAAAAAGACAGGGAGATGGCAAAGGCTCTAGCTGCTGAATTAAATGAAGCTTATCAGAAAGGGCTTGAAACAGAGAAAGCTAAGCAAAGGGCAATAAGATTAAGAAAGGCCATGATAGTCAAATCAAGTGCAAAGAAAAGAAGACCTTCACAAACTTACCTTGCCACTCAGGAAAGAAACAAAATGATAACTTTCTTGAGGAGTGCAATTGGGGTAAAGAAAGAAATGTTTGTGAAGATGACTTTTGATCAAATCAGGGATCTTTATGAGAAAGAAATGGGGAAGCTGAAAAATAATGAAAAGGATAGAGTGGAGTTTGAAAAGAAGGCAAAGGAGAGACATGATGTGAATATGCATCAACCATTCCCTGAAAGTGAAGAGGGAACTCCTATCAAAGAAAAGGCAGAGAACAAGGAAGAAAAGAAGAAGGAAGCTACTTTAGTGCAGGTTCAAAAGACTCTGAAAAGAACCAAAATGATGGCTAAAAGAAAGAAAAGTGTAAAGAAGCCTAGAGTAGAAGAAGAGCAAAAGGTTACTGAAGAAGAAGAGGCACCTCAGAATGAAGCTAAAACTCAGGAAGAAATAGCACAGAGTTCAGATGTAAACATGTACATGGTAGTAATGGATAAAATTCCAAAGCCTATTTCAGTTGAACCTGTTGGATTTAAACCTCCTGAAGTTATCCATTGGGATATTATGGAGGTGGATGGCAAAGAATACATCAGATTGAAAAGAAATGATGAGAAGTATGAAGTATACAACACCTGGAACAAAATTGTCAGAGAGTGTTCAAGATCTGATTTGGAAGAAATGTTTGAAGTGGGGATGAAAATTTATGCAGATCAGTTGACAGCTCCAGGGTTACCTATAGTGAAGCTGGTCATGGAATACTTGTGTATGTTATTCAATCCAGAAGTAGTGAAGCACTTAATCAGAGATGTGTTCAAAACTGTTAGAGGATGGACTCTCTATGAAAGGAGTGGAGTCTATGAACTAGCATTGGATACTTTCCACATGGAGTACTACTTGGTGGATAGGGTCTACAAGCATACAAATCTTAAGCTTCATGCCATGTTGAATAAGAAGTTGGGTTGTGCACCAAATTCAGAAATGGCCAAGTATCTAATTCAGAGGACTATCAATCAGAGTATGGGACTGGATCCTAATATTGGAGTAGATCAATGAAGATTTTGGGAGCATCTGAAGAACTTGACTTCTCTTCATAAAAGTCAAGTTAGGGGGAGATTGTTGGGAACTGAAGAAAAACTCAAGTATGGTTAATGCTGCTGGTTCAGAGTTAATACTGCTAGAAGACTTTAAGGTTAATACTGCTGAGTATTACTACTGCTAGTACTATTAATACTGCTAGTCAAAGTTAGTGCTGCTTGAACAAAGTTAGTACTGCTTAGCTAGTTAGTACTGCTAGTAGTTAGTGTTGCTTAGTAGTTAATGCTGCTAGAAGAAGTTAATGCTGCTGATCATGGTTAGTGCTGCTTAAGAGATTCGGATGGAAAGAATGACAGCTGGATAATCTGAAGATTATGGAAGCTTTGAGATATACATGGAAAATATACTGAAGATTTGTTTAATTATTGTAATTATATTTTGACTAGTATATGTATAGAATGTATAGAATAGATTGGAGAGAACTTTGGTTTTATTCTTTTGAGAGAGAAAATCAACCTCAAGACATAGATCCTAATTCTAGAGAAGTAGAATTCGTATTGGTGAGCTTGTTCATCAATATTGAGGTTGAGTGTGTAATCTTGTAACTTCAAAGCATTCAATACAAGTTTACAGTTTGTTGATTATATTCTGTTTTGATTTTCTGTTTGATTAAATATCAAAGTGTTATTCCGCAAACTTCTTTGATATTGTTTCTGAGAATTAATTCTTGTTGAGAATTCGATCCTGACATTTACCTGTCAGCACTTTGTTCTTCTTGGCTGTTGATGCTTGTACAAATGATTTGTTACTTTTCTTCTCTTCCTTCTTTCCTTTCTTTTCTATCTTCTTCTCATCATTCTTCTCATCTTTAACTGGTTTTATCTTCCAAACCAACTTCTCTTCTTGATATCTTCTTCTTCTTCTATGTGCACCTGAACCATCTACATTTTGATCATAGAAAATGTTAGTTGTACGAATTTGATCAAAAAATTTAACTGACCGTCTTGTAGAAACAGTTTTCTGATGTAAACTTGAGGCGGTCTTGTTAGAACCAGCTGAACTATTTCTAGGTGTGTGAATTTTTGACTCTAGAGTCGTTTGCTCAGTCACCACCTCCTTTGAAACAATCTTTTCAAGCTCTTTTACCTTTGAAGAGTAACTGTCTCTTTCTTTTACAATAAGATCAATCTTCGTCTCAAATTCAGACTTTGTTTGTTGCTCTTTAAGCACACAAGTAGATAGCTCAGATAGCTTTGCAGTTAGCTTCTTTATCTCTGCTTCAAATAAGCTTCTTTCTTCCTCAAAGCCCATTTCAGCATTTGTCCTCTGACCAAATATTTCTTTGAATATCCCAACATTCTTTTGCTCTATTAACTTCTTCTCTTTGGAAAAATTTTCCCTTTCCAGAATGATTACTTTCTCAAAATCAGAGATTTGTTGAGAAAGTTTTAAACATTTCAGCTCAACTGTCTTCTTTTCATCAGCACATTTTCTGGAAAACTCGGAGAACTTCTTAGTAAACTCTTTCTTTTCTTTCTCAAAAACTGATCTGTCTTCAACAGTTTGAAATTCTAATTCAAAGATCTTCTTTTCATTAGCACACCCTGTTTGCTTAAACTTGACAATTTGATCTTCTAAGTTTGAGATCTTGCATTTTAACTCAGTATGTTCAGCTTCCAAAAACAAGTCCTTTTCTTCATTAAGCCCATAAATCTGTTTCAGAAGATCTTCATTTATTTTCTTTAACACAATGACTTCTTCTCTCAGTAGCTTCCTTTCATCAGAATATCTCTTTGACTTCTTTGTGTAGTAGTCAACCGAGGAAGCAAGATTTTTGTTTTCTAATTTGAGCTTGTGAATCTTCTTTTCATCACCATCAGAAAGATATCCCATCTTGAATACCTGTAAACAAAAAGAACTTGACAAAAATGATCGTTAATCCAAAATATGAAATCTCAAGAAATACAGAAAAACTTGAAATAAAAATTCAGAAATTTTGATCACAATCAGAACTATGTCCCCCTCCGCAGACTTAGCACGGGGGCATATTACAGTTTTGAAAAATTTCTCAGAAAAAAAAAATTCTAAGTTTTTCACACTTTGCGCTTCACACAGCAATCTCAAATCTCAACTTTGCGTTTCTCACAGGGAACGCAAACCTCACTTTTCGTGTCGAGAAGCAAACGCAAATCAAACTTTGCGTGTCAAGTGGCAAACCTTTACTTTGTGTTTCCAAAGGCAAACGCAAACCTTACTTTGCGGTTCAAGTTAGAAGCGCAAACCCTACTTTGCGGTTCAAGAGACAAACGCAAACCTTATCTCTGAACTCAACTATGCGTTTCTAGAAAAATACAACGACGAACTTCACGTTTCACATTACAAACGCCAACCCAACTTTGCGTTTGTAGTTAGAGACGCAAACCCTACTTTGCGTTTGTAGTTACAGACGCAAAGCTTGCTTCTCGGTTCTTGTTGAAAACACAAATATCACTTTGCGTGTCTCGTTGAATACACCCGCAAACTTTGAATGACCCGCAAACCTCTGCAGAACTTACACATATCTTGATGAATGATCCGCAAACCCGTTTAAATGGAACGCAAATCTCGATGAATCAAACGCAAACCTTAAGAACACCCGCAAACCTTGAGAAACAATCAAATTCACCAAACACTCATCTAGACCTAGAATTTCAATACTAAACTTCGACAAATCACTCGTTTAAACATCTAGAACACAAAACTAACACTGATTTTCGATCAAATACACAAAAATTACAAATTTGATATAGACACAGTGTCAAGAACTCGTGAACACAAAAACCACAAAAATTCGAAAATTCGAATTGATTACAGTGCTATTGACAAATCTTTCTATACAAACTCGATCGATTTCACTTTCCTAACAAAACCTTATCGATTACAACTCCAAAAACTCACTAAAACTCAAAAATCGATCTGGACTTGAAGAACATTGTACGAACATTCGTATTTCTTGATTTTTCGATTTGGATCTGCTCTGATACCAATTGTGTGTCCCTGAATCTAGTTCCTATTCAAAATTAATCAAAGAAGATACAAATACGAATCAATTACCTGTTTGATTTCATTTTCAATCTCAAAATTACAAAATTCTCTCTCTACAATCTTTCTCTAACGAACTCTTTTTCTTTCTAATATTTCTCTCTCTAAAATTACAACTGAAAAATGCTTCAATTAAATTATCTACTAATTACCAAAGGAAAGGAAAACTATTTATACTTAAAACAAATACAAGGAAAACACAAATACAAAATACATTGACTTTTATTACAAAAGACTTTGACTTTTATGAGATTTGACTTTCTCAGCTTTGACTTCTTGAACTTTGATCTTCAGTCTTCTTGATCTTGTATCCAACAGATTTATGCTCTAACAAAGATCATCCAATCTGAAGATCCAATCTGAAGCTAAAGAAGGAACGTCGACTCTCGATATTAAAGTCTATGTTTGTTTGTAATAAATCTCAAAGTAATTGTTTGTTATTGTATTGTTTAAGTAATTAATCTAGTTAGTTAGTTATTAGTTTAGTTAGTTTATTATAGTTAGTTATTTAATATCTTTGTAATAGATATTATCTAGGATAATATATAGATATTAAAGTATCTAGATATTTAGTTATTAGGTAGATTAGATATTGTGTATCTCAAAAACTCTCAAGATCAGATCATATCGACACATAAAAACATACACTTAAAGGTGTAAATCAGAGAGAAAAACAGAGAACACATCTATAGCTTAAATCGATCAATCCTGTAACCGTTGTTATAATCAATACAGGTGTAAATCAGAGAGAAAAACAGAGAACACATCTATATCGTTATTGTGTTGTTTCTATAGAACTTGATATAAACATTGTTGGACCGACAACAACATCTCTAACTTGTTTATTTTTGGTGATGTTGGATCTGTACTCTGCTGCAAAGTGCCCTGGGTTCCCACATTTGAATCATCCTTCATTTTGTTGGGGATCCTTTTCACCACCTCTGCCATCGAACTTCTGTGCACCCCTTCTGTCATCTCCTCTCCTTTCCTCTTACCTTTGATCTTCATGCTCTTCTCTTACAAACTTCCTCTGTTCACCATATCCTCTTCTGTCGTCTCTTTCCTCTCTTCCTCTATTGTTAAACGTGGACTTCTTCTTAAGACCCCTATTGTATTCTTTGGTCATAAGGGCGAGTGTCTTTGCCAAAGAAACCATGTCCATTTCCTCCTCAGAGTCATCATCTTCTTCACTCTCAGCTATGTTGGATCATAAATTGTATTCAAGATTAAAGTTCAGGGTTCAAATTTTAATAAGTTGATAGTTATTTGTTATTGGGCCTCTAGCCCATTAGGCTTAGTCGCCTAAGTATGAATAGGTTTTAATTAATTAGGTTTAAGGGTTAATCCTCTAATAATCTTCAATAATCCTGATAATTATTCTAGTAGAGGTAGTCGTATTCTGTTTCATACGCATCACAAGGTACCAAGAACACACA
The DNA here is from genome assembly GCA_954870635.1 of Arctium minus. Taxonomy (NCBI): domain Eukaryota; kingdom Viridiplantae; phylum Streptophyta; class Magnoliopsida; order Asterales; family Asteraceae; genus Arctium; species Arctium minus. The sequence continues at coordinate 46,649,064 of OX941094.1, read as the reverse complement.
CACGTATTCATTGATTAATCAATAGATCATTGGTATGTTATTCTGATTTATTTTATCTCTTGTTCTTTATTGTGTGTGATTATTTATCAACTAGATATTATGGGTTTAACAAGTGGTATCAGAGCGGTGTGAATCAAGCTTCTGGATCAAACAATATTTTTTGAAACTTCACTATGTTCATCGACTTTTCACTGTGTGAAGATTGATTGGTTGATTTAATGTGTTTTTATGCTTAAAGTTGAATTGATTAAGTTCATTTTATGCTATTGAATATCATATGATTGTTTAGTTGCGCTTAAAATCAGAAATTGATCGAATTTTTGAATTTTTTTTGGATTTTGGGTTAATGAACTGCGACTACTGTTTTATTCAAAATTGAAGCATAAAAGTTGTTTTTAATCATTAATTTTGATTGGTTATTGATCGATACAAGTATGATTTTTACATTGCATATCAATCGATTGGAGTGTTTTATGGGTTGAAAATCGATCACAGGGTCGAACTGTGACGAACTAGCGCATTTGTCACTTTTGCGCCAGTTCATAAGGTATTTTGCGCCACTGCCTATTCGCGCAAATCTTTATTTTGCGCCACCCTCTGTTAGCGCAAAGTTTTCTTTTGCGCCACACACTACACCGGTCAGGACACCGGTCGCTACAATAGTCCGTTCGGATAGACCCCGATCGCAACCCTGATTTGCGCCATAAGTTATTCACGCAAACTTTTATTTGCGCCATCAGTTCATCGCGCAAACCTCTTTTTGCGCCACCCTCTAGTCGCGCAAAACTCTCCTCTCGCGACCTTCTCACGCAAGTCTCTAGTTTGCGCCACCCACTTCTCCCGCAAAGTTACTTCTCGCCACCTACTTCTCGCGCAAAACCAACTTGCGCCAGCATCTCTGAGTTGAAAATCTAAGTCCACTTTGCGCCATATGCACTTAGCGAATTTCAGGATTTCGCGCCAGACTCTATTAGCACAAATCTTCTTTTGCGCCAGACTCCTTTAGCGCAAACCTTATTTTGCACCAGCCTTGATTAGCGCAAAGCTGCCTTTTGCGTCACTATCTTTTAGCGCATATCTGTATTTTGCGCCAGCCTTGATTAGCGCAAACTGTCCTTTGCGTTACTGTTCGTGTTTTGCGCCAGATTATCTGTTTGCTAATTTATTTGAGTTTTATACTGTTTGCGAATTCTGTATTTAATCATTTTTGGAGATTTATTTTTCTGAATTTTTTTTAGTGTAGTTTTTATCCAACTGTTGATTCTAAAGATCTCATCGAGTTGATTTAAGTGGTACAGATATCATTATGCCTTACATAGATGAGAAGGGAATTACAGTACTGACCAAGAGAGACTGTGCTTTAGCGTACATGCCAGAGATTCCAGCACTGGAAGCTGAGAATGAAAATCTGAAGATTCGGAACTCATTTCTTATTGATCAAATTAATCAGTTGCAAGATGATAAATGCTTAAAGAAAGATTTTTTTTGCTCAGAATGTATCTCTAATTCTAAAATTAATTTTGCAGGAATTATTGAGTCGAAAGAGAAAGAAATCTTAAATCTTCAAGCTAAAGTAAAAAGTCTTAACTCAAGCTCTACATGGTCAAAAAAGGATTCAATGCAAAGAGAGCTTGAGGAGCTTAGAAGGAGAGCAAGTGTTGCAAGTGATACTAGTAATGGACTGAGAAAGATAAATTCTCAAGTCTTTGCGGAAAGAGATAAACTGAAAGATAAAGTCTTCAATCTTGAGGTTGAGAATGATATGCTGAAAGAAAAGGCAACCCAAGACAAAGACAATACAAAAGTCCAAGATGAAATGTTGAAGATTGAGAAAGAAAGAAAAGAATTTGCTAAGAAATTCTCTGATTTCTGAAGAAAAGCTTTTGAAGAGAAGAAATCATTAGAGCTTAAATGTATTAAGCTTTCTCAACAAGTTTCAGACTTTGAGAAGGTTATCATTCTTGAGAGAGAAAAGGTTGAAAAAGAGAAAAAGATATCTGAGCAGAAGAAAGTAAATAAAGACTTTTCTGAAGAAAAGAAAGTATTTGAAACTGAGATAGCTAAGCTGACAAGAGAGCTATCAACGCTATCAACAATCATTCTGAAGGAAAAAAGGCGAATTCTGAATTGCAAAAGAAGTTTGATCTGATCGAAAAGGAAAGAAACAATTTGTCTTCAAAGATAAAGGAACTTGAAGAGATCGTATTCAAGGTGAAGCTAACTGAGCACAAGACGCCAGAGTCAATAGCTCAATCACCGAGAGATGATCAAACTTATTCAGATTGTTCACTCAAAAAGGCTTCGAGTTCACATTTTTCAAATGTTTTCTATAATCCTTTCTGTGATTTAGATGATGGTCTTACTTCTAAATCTACTGATCAGATTCGTCCTTCTAACATTTTCTTTGATAAAAATGTTGATGGTTCAGGTAACTTAAAGAAGACTAAGTCTCTAAAGAAAAGCTTCTGGAGAAGGGAAGATGAGAAAGACAGAGGAAATTGGATCTGGAGAGTTAAAGGATCTCCAGAGGAGAAGAACACCGATAAATCATTTGTGCATACATCAAAATGGAACTATGCCTCAAAAGGTAAAACTTTTGGTAAACCTGATCTGGTTTACACAATCAATGAATTGATCAGGTTAGCACAAAAGAAAATTAGTTGTTCCTACTGTGGCTCAAATTATTTTGTAAGAAAAGATTATGTGAATAACTGGTATGGTTCTTACTTTATATCTCCCACTAGAACTGCAACTAACCCATTAGGACCCAAATACCAGTGGGTACCTAAAGCTAAATTTGTGTTGCAGGCACCCAAAGTTTAAGGGGGAGAAAGAAGAATGACTTCTGATTACTACAGATCAGGACTCTTGCCTCATTGTCAACAAGATGACTTCTAAGTACAACAACTTAGGACTCGGACTTCAATGTCAAAGAGTTTGATTTCTGAATTTACTCTAATCCTAGTAATTCAGAACTTGGTTTCATGATTAAGGATTATGCACATATTAAGGGGGAGCTTATATGCTTTATACTTTTACTGATGTGTTTTCTAATGTTTCAGGAAAAGATTAAATACTATTCTCACCGGAGAATATGTATAATGGCTCTTGAATAATTTAGTTCAAGACCCGTTCTTCAAGGATAAAGTAACTATGGCTTCTAACTGCATCTGATTAGAACCCGCACTTCAGTGCTCTATTTTTTGTTTGTTTTCTATTTCTGTTAAAAAAAACTCCTTTAGAGCTTAATTGAAAAAAAAACTTATGTTGAGGGGGAGCTTAATTGTCAAACTCCTTTTAAGTTTGAGGGGGAGAATTGCATTGTCAAACACACAAATGTTTTGACTTCTCCAAATTTTTATTCTTCATGTAAATTTGTGCTTATTTGTGCTTTCATGTACAAAAGACTATTGAACAACACGTTCTTTTAGGAAAATACAAGGTATTCAGTGTGAGAACTTAACAGAACTTCCATAGATTCACAATAACCAGTGTTTCCTACCCAGGAAGTATTCCCTGAATGATTGAGGGGAGAGGGCTCAAAAGATTTGAGTGGTGGTGTGTGAAGAGGTAAAATGGAAAAGAGAGATTGGTTAGAAGTGAGAATTAAAAGAAAGAGGGTGAGAGAACAGAGTAAAAGAATATCAGACTCTGCACCAAACTTCTTTCTGAGCTGGGCAGCCACATAATCTGATTGGTTCACATTCTTTGGTGACCATCAATAAAAAAAGCAACTAGCCCATGCCATCTCTTGCATACAACCACACCAGCTACTCATTCTTTTCTCAAAAAGAGAATGTTTCACATTTTCTGGGGAAGCAGCATATATGCTATTGGTTCTTCATTTAGAAGATATTAATATTGAAAAAGACGGAAAGTTGCCCCACCTTCGAACCCTTTCTCATGCACATTGAGTCTTTGTATAATTTGTTGCTGTCTCAACAAGTTTACATACTTTGAGCCTAAATTGAAAAGCAATCATCGGTGCTTAATTCTTTCATACACATGCACGAGAACACAGAAATTTGTTTTCTGTCAGAACGTTCATAGATAACCATGTGTTATTCGATGATTGAATGGAAGTCCTGGGGAGCAAACATCAAAACCAACTCCTTATATAGTAACTTTGTGTTACTCAGTAACTTTGTGTTACTGACAGGCATTTCAACTGAGTCATTTGTTGATTCAGGGTTACCATTTTTTTATTATTTGAATCTGAAAAGATTGAAATAATCACTTTCTCCATTTGGAGAGACTGCTCTTATTTCCACACAGGGATCTATACATGAAGACAGCGCTTAACAGATGACTATACAACAAGGGGAAGATTGTTTTGCTATGTTTTGATGATGATGATTCTCACCATTCATCAAAAAGGGGGAGAATAATCAAAAAGGGGGAGAATATAATCTGAATACTGCTGAAGATTTCGAAGAATTCAACGTGTCTGAGCTTATTTGATCTATCAAAAGTCTGATTGAAGATGATCGTCAGAAGGACACTTCATTTAAAGAAAGAGAAAGATGAAGATTGTATCTGAAATTTTCAAGAGAAGAGAAGACCCGAAGATAATTGCCAAAAAAATTTTAATCTTGAATCCAAAGGGGGAGATTGTTGGATCATAAATTGTATTCAAGATTAAATTTTAGGGTTCAAATTGTAATAAGTTGATAGTTATTTGTTATTGGGCCTCTAGCCCATTAGGTTTAGTCGCCTAAGTATAAATAGGTTTTAATTAATTAGGTTTAAGGGTTAATCCTCTAATAATCTTCAATAATCTTGATAATTATTCTAGTAGAGGTAGCCGTATTCTGTTTCATACGTATCACAAGGTACCAAGAACACACACACGTATTCATTGATTAATCAAGAGATCATTGGTATGTTACTTTGATTTATTTTATCTCTTGTTCTTTATTGTGTGTGATTATTTATCAACTAGATATTCTATTGTTGGATCATAAATTGTATTCAAGATTAAAGTTCAGGGTTCAAATTGTAATAAGTTGATAGTTATTTGTTATTGGGCCTCTATCCCATTAGGCTTAGTCGCCTAAGTATAAATAGGTTTTAATTAATTAGGTTTAATGGTTAATTCTCTAATAATCTTCAATAATCCTGATAATTATTCTAGTAGAGGTAGCCGTATTCTGTTTCATATGAATCACAAGGTACCAAGAACACACACACACACACACGTATTCATTGATTAATCAAGAGATCATTGGTATGTTATTCTGATTTATTTTATCTCTTGTTCTTTATTGTGTGTGATTATTTATCAACTAGATATTCTGGTTTTAACAAGCTACAAGAACCTTCTTCTTCTTCTTCAGAGTCTCCTCCCCCGTTTTTTCCTTCTTCCCTTTGTCTTATACCTCTATGGCTTTTCCTACTAATGCCAGAGGTCCACCAACCTGAGTTTTCAGCTTCAAGATACGATTCTCTTGGCTCACTAAAGTCTCAAAATGATAAGAAATGGACCAAACATCAAGGTCCAGAGTTGCTTGCATGGACATAGTTAAATGCAGCCACTCATCATTGAGGCTCTGAAGAAACCTGACATTGTTTTCTTCAGAAGTTCTGTGGATTCAATATCTCTTGCACTTGTTGATAAGGGAGTTGAATCTGTCATAGGTGCTCTGAATGGATTCATTCGATAGAGCTTTGAAGGCAAAGTATTCATTGATGCATAAGGCTCTTTTGTTCTTTTGAGTCTTAGCACCTTCCTCTAGCTGTTTTTCAAGCTCTAACCATAGATCTTTTGATGTTTCACAAGAATCCAATGACTGAAAAAATTCATTTGGAATGTCCATAATGAGTAGCCTTTTGGCTTTCTTGGCAAGTTCATGTAGAGCACTCTCTTGTTCACTCCACTCAGCAATGGCTTTGGGACATTGGTATTTAGGGACTTTAGGGGTAGTAGCAGTAGCAGGTACCCTTGGAACAATAGACATGGGGATGTATGGGGGATTGTGAAGAAACTCAACCAAACCAGGATCCACACCTTCAAGAAAGTGTACCATCCTGATTTTCCACTTGGATATTAATCCCTTAGTAGAGTGGGAGGTTTTGATTGAGATCCTGAACTGAAAAAGTTTATTGCATTTGCCATTTGTAGAGTAACAAAAATGTTTGCAAAAACAGAGTAAGAATAGAAAGATCTGTTTAGGATGAAGAAATACTCAATATGAAGATAATATGGTAAGATAGATTGTAATAACCCAACAAGCAATCTTTAAGACTGTTCTATAAATAAAACACACCTATTTTTTGGTCTAAATCAAACAAGTTGAAGTAGATCCAGAAAACAGGGGATGTTCGTTTGAGTGATGAACGGGATGATGAGCAGACTCAAAATACTACCAAAGACACTAAAATCAAGTATAGAACAAGATCCTTTAATATTAAAGATCAAAGTCTACTCTAATACCAATTGTTGATCCCTAGTTGTGTTCTATTCAAGATATAAACCCCTAAACTACACAAATCAGAGTAATATGATTGCGGAAGCGATTTATGATGTAGTAAAGAGGTATGGTTTGGTAGTAAACACACAAATGTTCAACAAGGCATTCAATAAACAGGTATGCAATAATCACTGAATCAAATGCTTCATTGATATGAGAAATACACCAAGAACACGCACAAGTGTGTGTTAATATGCTCAATGGATAATCTGGATATTACAAATTGCTCTCAATAGTGTGTGCTCGCTTTTTTCAATTGATGGTAGTGCTCCCATAATATACAAGGAGGGGCGCACACCATAGTACAAGACAAAGGCTGAAATTCCACAAAAGGAATGCCACCTGGAAAGTAAAACAACGTGGGATACGCACAAATGTTCCTTAGAATCTTCGTACAGCAGGCTCACGTGTTCTGCACGTGGTCTTGTCATGACACTTGAATCTGAAATCTTTAAGTCATCTATCTCCAGAGGTTTGCCACTACAGAGGCTCTGTGAGTGGTCACAGCGGTTCTGCAGTCTGAGAGTGATCTTCAGGTTCTGAACTTCTCGGGTAGATGGTTGTCAGAGCTTCTGAGCTTGTACCTTCTGTGGTGCACTTGGTGTATGAACTGTCTTCTTGATCTTCTATACTCATCCTATTTTTCAATACTTCTATACAATGATTTGAAGCTAACAGAAACCCATAAAGTCCTATTGATCTCAAAGGTGAGCAAATGTGTAGTGAGACAAAAAAAATATAGAAGTTAGCATTTGACATGGTTTTGGATAGTCTAGAATGGGTATCACAATGATTTATGAAAAACTATGGACAACATGGAAATAAGTAATTGTCAATGCACTCAATCACTCTCATCTATGGACTATGCAGATTCTGTGAATTTTTCAAAAATTTGAGTCTTTTGGTTGTCATTGCTTAGGGACAAGCAACATTTTGACTTTGGGGTGTGATATGTGTAGTAATTGTTATTTTTGTAACATCACTTTCCCAGACATTTTCTTTGTTTTGAACTTTAAAGCCTATTAGTTTGAGTCTTTTATACTTTATCTTTGTTTTTTATTGGATCATATGGATAATTCGGCCTAATGGACCATCTTGTGCTTTTTTTGGACTAATTTTGTTTGTTAGACTTTATTTTAGAGTTTAGTCATGCTATAGCCGGGTGAATATGGAAGGATTAGGACTACTGCAGAATGTGTGTCGAAGTTGATGAATTTCCAGGAATATTTTGGTGATGGAAATACTTTTCAAGATTTCTTTGTCCCCAAGTTTCACACAACTGGAGACTAGAAGAAACCTGGAGTTGTCAAGATGCTTTGTGCCCAAGCTTAAAGTGTACTTTTTCTCATTTAGCCATGTGATGAAGACTTTTAGTCAATAACCCTCATTTGTAAGCAACCTTCCCCTAATATATAAGGAAGGCTTTAGCTTAGGGTCTTGGCATGCTTTCTAGTTCATGCTTTCAATATCTCATATTTTAGATACTTTCAAGCTCTCCTGTTCTATTAATTTAGTAGTTGGTGTTTGTTTTCAAGTACTCTAAGCTTTTGGTATTCTAGTGATTATTTGCTTTCTAGTGTTAAGTTGATAGTCTTCTACTAAACTATAAGTATTCAAGGTTTTGGATAACAATTGATTTGTACTAAATCCTTTGGAATACAATTGAAAACTTGTGGATGTTCTTGTCTCTGGATCTTTGATACTAATTGCTTTCAAGTGTTCTTGTTAACTTGCTTTATACTGAAGTGATATTATTGAATTAATTTCATCTAAGTACTTGGTTGAGTTAGTTTTCTTTGAATACTTTTTGTTACTTGTTTAAATGCACATGATCTTTTTCAACATGCAAGAAAAATCAAGCGATGATAAGCTAATCCTTTAGATTCGGTGTAAAGGGAAGTTGAGGTCTAAAAACAAACATGAAGTGGATATTGCTCATGGATTGATGTTTAATCCAATTTTTCATTCATTTTTATATTGATCTAACATCTTCTTGACAAGTGGCCACTTGCTAAAAGTGTTAAAGTATAATGGACTTGAGACCCCGAGCAATTAGATACACACCACTTGAATGACCTGAAAGTAATATTTACAAGACACTAGAAAATTGATATCTATTCCTACCCATGCAACTTAAGAGCAGATGACTGGTCGTTTGTGTTAGAGCACAGATTTATTGGATTCAAGATCATCAAGATTGAAGACTAAAATCTGAAGTCAAAGTTGAAAAGTCAACTCTCATTAAATAGTCTAGGTTATTTTGTAATAAATGTCAAAGTTTAACTTTCCTTGTATTTTGGGCATTTATGTCTTTTTCCTAAAATAGGTATATGACCTATTGTGTGTGCTAGGGTTGTGTAAGCAAGGGTGTGCCTAATTTAGTATTATCAGCCGCCACTTTTAAGTGTGTGTAAGTGTGTGAGGCGATTCTAGAGAGAGAGCTTAGAGAGAAAAACCTTGTTGTAATCGTTTGGATTGAATATCAAAAACAGGTTTGTTTAATCTCTTGTTTGTGATTATATTGTGTATGTGATAAGAAACTTGAATCAACAGGGACAATCAATTGGTATCAAAGCCAAACCAGATTAAAATCAAGTTTTTCCAGAAAATATTGGTTCGACACTGTTCATCATCTTCCAAAATCGATTTTCGAATTTTTTGTGTGTTTTTCGAGTTGAAATCTTTGGGTTTTGTTCGAAATCAGATTTATATTGAATTTGTATTGATTTTCTTGAGTATTGCACTGTAATCGATCATCTATTTGATGATTTTTGTGTTTTTGTTCTTCACGAGTTCTTGTGCACTGTTCCATCAATCGATTCCTCTAAGAGTGTTTGTTTTAGAAATTTGTTGATTGTAATATGTTCTAGAGGTGTTTGTGAGTTTTTTTCTCAAAGTTTGGGTTTGCAAATCGAAGATTAGATAGATTTTTGGGATTATCAGAGTCAATTTTTGAAGTACAGGGAAGAACAACGTCTTTGCGCCAGTTCATACTGGGTTTGCGCCAGATTCAAGGGATCCAAGTTAGTTTTGCGCTATCAGTCCGTCGCTCAAAACCACCTTTTGCTCCACCTTCTCTTGGCGCAAAGTTATAGTTTGCACCATCTGCTGTTCACGCAAAGTTTCTCACCGGTCGACACCTTGACACCGGTCGACACTGGTCCATACCGGTCAGAAGACCCCGGTCGCAACTCGGTCCACCCCGGTCGACCCCGATCGAAGGCAGGACTCCGGTTGAAGGCGGGACTTCGGTCGAAGGAGGGACTCCGGTCGAAGGAGGGACACCGGTCGCGCAACTCACCGGTCGTGCAACACTCCGGGCCTCAAGACCCCGGTTTGCGCCATCAACTATTCGCGCAAAAATCCATTTCTCGCGACCTTCTTTTCGCGCAAGTCTGGTATGCGCCACCCACGTCTTGCGCAAAGCTCCTTTTTGTGCGACTCGCCTCTCGCGCAAAACTCTTCTTGCGCCAACCTCTTCTCGCGCAAAACTCAAGGGTTTCAAAGTACATGTGGTCCATTTTGCGCCAGCTTCTTTTAGCGCAAACCTGAATTTTGCGCCAATCCCCTTTAGCGCAAACAGGACTTTTGCGCCAGACTCTTCTAGCGCAAAATATCTTTTGCGCCACAGCCCTTTGGCGCATTTCTGCCTTTTTTTGCTCCAGTTTCTTCTTTTTCAATATTAATCTGTATTTATTTGATTTTATCTGGACTAACGATCAAATTCTAGTTTCTTATTGCATATTTATCAAAAACAGTATGACATCACGAGAAGCTCTCGCTATAGGAACTGATGTGAAGCCACCAGTACTCTTCAAAGGAGAGTACGAGCAATGGAAAGACAGATTCTTGGATTTCATCGATTGACATGATTTGGGAGATTACATCAGAAAATCCTTAAAGGAAAGAATTATGACACCTCCAACCAAGGTACTCACTGTGGCTGGAGAGAATGGTGAAGAAGAAGAGAGAGAGTATCCACTACCGCTTGATGAATATTCAGATGAGCAGAAAAGGAGATATAAGGGTGACAAACTGGCAAAATCATTCATTCTCCAAGGCATACCGAATGAGATTTATGTCAAAATTGATAGCTACAATGCTACTGGAAAGCAGATGTGGGATCAATTGGAGAAGATGATGCTCAGATCTAAAGTCGGCAACCAACTCAAAGTATCCAACTGCCTGAATAATTATGAAGAGTTCAAAGATAAGGTTGGAGAATCTCTAGATGCTACATATGACAGATTTATGACCTTGCTGAACGAATTAAGTAAGAATAAGGTCAACAAATCTCAAGTTGAGCTGAATATTAAATTCCTCAGCATCCTCCAGGCTGAGTGGAAGAGGTTTACTAGACAAATGAAGCAGATGAAAGATCCGAACGACATTCCACTCCATGAAGTCTATGAAATTTTAAGGCAGAATGAGGAGGAAGTGGATGAGATCAAGGACGAGAAGAAAAAGGCTAACAAGATAGTTGTTGATCCACTTGCTCTGGTTGTGAAGAATAAAAATAAGAAGATGATAAGTTCTGAATCAGAAGAGGATGAAAGAGAGTTTAACTCTGACTCTGATGACTGTGATAACCTAAAGCAGGCTATGCTTATGTTAACCAAGGCTTTTCAAAAGAAGTTCTACAAGAAGCCTAGTTCAAACAGTCAGAGGTACTCATCTGGTTCAAGCAACTACAATCACAAGGAGAAAGTTGAAGGAAAGAGGATAGAGGTAAGGAGACCAGAAGAGAAGAAGTACAGAGCTAAAGAGACCAAGGAGGCAGAACCTCCAAAGTGCTACAACTGCGGAAAATTTGGTCATTTTGCTAAGAACTGCATCAAGCCCAAAATCAGAAACTCTGAGTACTACAAGAACAAGCTCCTTCTAGCCAAGCAACAGGAGGCTAGAAAAGCACTGATGGCAAACGATGAATTTTGGCTTGATCATTCTGAAAGTGAGGAAGAAGAGAAGGATGAGACAACACATATATGCTTGATGGGTCATATGAAGACAGAAACAGAAGCTGATTCTGATGGAGACGATAACGAAGAGGTATGTGATTTAACCGAATCAGATTTCCTAAAACAAATGCATGCTATGATGACTAAACTCCAAGAATTAGAGTCAAAACTTAAGCGTGAAAGAGGTGTTATTAATGATAAAAATCAATCTATACAGAAACTTAGCAATGATATTGCCGAGAAAAATGTATTGATTGAAACTTTGCACAAAAACATTGACACCAGCGCGAAAGAGAAGACTATAATTCATAAAGAGTTATCTGAAACTGTTTCAAAATATAGAGAGTGTGAGTTTAAATCTAAAGGGCTTTCTAAAATGTATTCTTCGACTTCAAAAGAAAATAAATCGTTAATTGAAAAGGTGAATGCTTTGGAAGAGAAACTATATACTTTAGGTCAAACTGAACAAACCATTCATCTAAACAAACCTAAAGAGAATCCTGACTGTTGGGGACTTGGTTACAAGAACCCACACCACCTCAAAAAGGGTATATCTGAAGTGCCTGCTCTTTATGATTTTGGATTTATGAAACTGGCACCTCAATACCCTGAACTCAAATTTTTCTGGACTAGTCTGTCTGAAGAGGATAAAGCCAAGGAATATGCCAAAAGAAAGAACACAACTAAAGTTCAACTTCCGTTTCGTTTTGAGAGGTTGAATAACAGTTATAGTTCTGATAAATCAAAATCTCTTTCAAATGACTATTTTGAGAGTTATTCTGTAAAAGAATTGGAGGCTAAGCCTATCGAAGGTAAGCTTTACGTTCCTCCTCTCGTGCTGGAAAGTAAAATTTCTGAACTCGAGAATACTCTCGTAGAAGAAAGGATTTTGATGGACTTAGAACAAACTATTTTTTCAATTGTGTTCAAATATACTGAGTTTTCTAAATTATCCAAAGCCTTAAAATCTGATGATAGATTTGGTTTATTTGATAACGAGTTTGATTTTCTAAACTCTGATGATGGTTTAGATGACTGTGTTGGTGATTTTGACTTTAATGCTAAACTTCCTAATCATTCTTCTTTTGTTGTTAATTCTTTTGGATTACCAAGTGTGTTTGAAAAAGGTGAAACATTAACGAAAGTTGATAAATCAGTTTCTGTGAAATCTAAAAATGCAAAAGGTAAGAAAAGAAAATCTCAGCATTCACAGAAACCGATCACCACTGGAAAGCCAATGAAGAAGCATTCTTTTGATTCTCACCATTCTAACTCGAAAGTTTCAAATGTTTCAGATGTGAGAAAGAAAAGACTTGGAGTTAAGTCGGAATGGCGACCGAAACAGAAGATCGACGAGAAAGCTAAATCATCTTCTAGTTCTGATTGTAATAAAAAGACTACTAGTAAAGATGATTTGATTGTGAATGTTGCTACTTATAAAACTAAACTTGTTGATTCGCGCAAGAAATATTCAATACGACAATTATTCCGGTTAACTCCTTCTGCTAGAAAGTTTTCAAATTATGATAGATATGATTATGCTTCTCAAAAATATTTTGACGTTTGGTTTAGAAATTATCATGCAAATTCTTATCGTTCTAATTCTTCACATTGTTTTCAAAAGCAAAGCAGGCCCAAATTTAAATGGGTACCAAAATCATGTGCTAACAATGTAGGTCCCATTTATAAGTGGGTACCTAAACCTCATGTTTCCTGATTTCTCTTGTGCAGACCCGTCATATGTGGTACTTGGATAGCGGATGTTCCAAGCATATGACCGGGCAGAAAAGTCTGTTGACTAACTTTACAGAGAAATACTGCGGCACAGTTCGATTTGGTAACGATCAGTTTTCACCAATTCTGGGTTATGGTGATGTGGTACACGAAAATGTCACGATTAAGAAGGTGAGCTATGTTGAAGGTTTAGGACACAACCTTTTTAGTATTGGGCAGTTCTGTGACAAAGACTTAGAGGTGAATTTCAAGGCCAAGAAGTGTTCGGTACGCACTGAGGACGGGAAAGAACTCTTGGTCGGCACTCGCAAGTCAAACCTCTACACCATCAACTTGTCAAAGGTCTAGACTGAAAATCAGGTGTGTCTACTCTCAAAACCCTCGATGCAACAAAGCTGGTTATGGCATCGACGGCTCTCTCACCTCAACTTTCGGTACATCAATAAACTGGTCAGTAGAAAGCTAGTGAAAGGACTTCCTGAGCTCAAGTATGAAAAAGAACACTTGTGTGCAGCGTGTGAAAAAGGGAAGATGAAGAGAGCTCCACAAAAACCGAAGCCTGAACCAAGTACAGGCGCTCCTTTAAAGTTGTTGCATATGGATCTCTATGGTCCTATGCGAACACAAAGCTTAGGCGGAAAGAAACACGTGTTAGTTATTGTGGACGATTATTCGCGATACACTTGGGTCAAATTTCTACGGTCAAAAGATGAGACACCCGAATTTCTCATTACGTTTCTAAAGACGATCCAGGTGAATCTGCAGAAACCAGCCAAGCTTCTCCGAACTGACAACGACACAAAGTTTAAGAACAAAACAGTTGAAGAATATCTCGAATCGGTCGGGATAACACATCAATACTCTGCTGCACATATGCCTGAACAGAATGGAGTAGTCGAAAGGCGAAACCGTACGCTAGTCGAGGCCGCTCGTACTATGCTCAGTCAATCCGACTTACCTCTATTTCTGTGGGCTGAAGCTGTGTCGACTGCGTGTTACACTCAAAATCGGTCCATGATACACCGCAAATTTCAAAAGACTTCGTATGCATTGATCAACAACCGAACACCAACCATTAAATATTTTCATGTATTTGGTTGTAAGTGTTTTGTACCAAATGACAGAGAGAGTCTGAACAAGTTCAGCGCTAAGGCGGATGAGGGCATCTTTATCGGCTATTCTTCTACATCTGTTGCATACCGTGTATACTTGAAGAAGTCAAAGACTGTGGTTAAGAGCGTAAACGTTACATTTGATGAAGACATGGCTTCTGAACACAACAGTTCAGAACCCGTGATAACAGGAGTATTAGCTTCTGGGCAAATCCGTTCAGAACCTGTACTTGCAAAGAACAAATCAGATGAAGCTTCAACGTCTACTAATCATTTATCTGATTTAGATATTTTATTTGAACTGTTTTATGATGAATATCTTGGATCTAATGTGAATAAACCTGTTGTGGTTGACAGGATTGAAGATTCAATGATTAATCATCCAACCACTTCAGATGTTTCTACTGAATCAAATTCCCCGATTCAGCAAGATATTCCAATTCAAATGACTACTCCAATAGTTGAAGTTGTATCTACTAATGATGAGTCAGAAGTTGCTGAGTCAGTAGGATGTGATGTAAGGACAGATCAACAGACTGAACAAGTTGTACCTACTGAAGCTTCTGCACCAATTACTTCAACTGAATCCCTCCCTCATGATGTTCAAACTGAAGAACCTGAAAGTGGATTTTTAGATGACAACCATGATCAATCTTCATCTACTCCACTCCCTCATGAACATCGCTGGACCAAAGAGCACCCTCTTCACCAAGTAATTAAAGATCTCAATAAGCCGGTGCAAACAAGGTCAGCAACTTTGAATCAGTGTATCAGAAGCTCTAGATGATTCAGATTGGGTGTCTGCTATGCAAGAAGAGTTAAACCAGTTCGAAGCCCTGAAAGTCTGGAGACTAGTGCCAAAACCAGAAGGAAAAACCGTTATAGGCACTAAATGGGTATTCAAAAATAAAAAGGACGAAGATGGTATTGTTATAAGGAACAAAGCAAGACTTGTTGCCAAGGGATATAGGCAAGAGGAAGGCATCGATTACGACGAGACGTTTGCTCCAGTAGCGCGTATAGATGGAATCCACATGTTTCTAGCCTATGCAGCTCACAAGAACTTCACCGTCTATCAAGTGGACGTGAAGACTGCCTTTCTGAATGGCATTCTTAAGGAGGAATTCTACGTCTCTCAACCAGAAGGGTTTGTAAATCCAGATAAGCCAAATCACGTCTACATCTTGGATAAAGCCTTGTATGGTCTGAAACAAGCAACTCGCGCCTGGTATGATGTTCTATCTCAATTCTTGGTCAAGTCAGGCTTTTCAAAAGGTAAAGTCGATACCACTTTGTTTATTAAAAAGGAGAAAGCTGATATTATTCTTATTCAAATATATGTAGATGATATTATATTTGGTTCTACAAATCCTAAATACTGTAAGAACTTTTCAAATCTCATGGTGTCACGTTTTCAAATGAGTATGATGGGATAGATGAATTTCTTTCTCGGATTACAAGTAAAACAGTTTTCAACGGGTATTTTCATTAATCAATCTAAGAACATTTTTGATATTCTTCGGAAATTCAAAATGGAAAATTGCCAATCAATTGGAACCCCAATGGCACCAGGTACTAAGATTAACATTGATCCTTTGGGAAAAGCTGTTGATGTTAGGACTTATAGAGGCATGATAGGGTCTTTAATGTATCTTACTTTAAGTAGACCATATATAATGTTTTCAACATGCTTGTGTGCAAGATATCAGGCTGACCCTAAAGAATCCCATTTGGTTGTTGTCAAACGGATTTTTAGATATCTGTAGGGGACTGCAGATCTTGGTCTTTGGTATCCTAAGGATACAGGGTTTGAACTAACTGCTTATTCAGACGCATATCATGCAGGGTGCATGTTGGACAGTGTTGGAAACTGAAGATGTAACCAAGTCATTAATGCTGCTAGTTCAGAATTAGTACTGCCAGAGGATCTCAAAGTTAATACTGCTAGGTATTACTACTTCTAGTAGAATTAATATTGCTAGTCAAAGTTAGTGCTGCTTGAACAAAGTTAGTACTGATTAGCTAGTTAGTACTGCTAGTGGTTAGTGCTGCTTAGTAGTTAGTACTGCCAAGACTCAGTTAATGCTTCCAAGGTGATCAAGGTGATTAATGCTGCTTCTAAGATAATGTGAAGATAATGCTGAAGAGATTGCGTCTGGAGATAAACATGGAAAGCTTGGAGATAATTATGAAGATTATTTTGAAGATCTTTTTAAGTTTTGTAATTATCTTTATTTTCAGTATATGTATAGAATTGTTTAGAATAGTTAAATTAATTCTGAGTTTTTGTTCTAGAGAGAGAATCAACCTCAAGGAATTGTTCCTAATTCTAGAGAAGTAGAATTCGTCTTGAAAGAGCCTGTTCTTCAAGATTGAGGTTGTGAGTGAAAAGCTTGTAACTTGAATCATTAAGTAAAGTTTACAAGTTGATTGTGATTCACTGTTTCATTGTTTTTCTGTTCATTGAATATTAAAGTGTTTTTCCGCAACTTCTTTAATATTGTTTCTGAGTATTCATAATTCTTGTTGAGAATTCGATCCTGACAATTGGTATCAGAGCCTGTTCTCTCAGAAACATTCATTCATTCATCATGGAAAACTTTGCAGAATCAAACAGTACTCTTGTCTCTAAGGTTCCAATGCTCAAACCCAATGAGTTTGACATGTGGAAGATCAGAATCAGGCAATACATTCTCCTCACTGACTACTCAATGTGGGATGTCATTGAGAATGGCCCCTCTACTGAAGGTCAGATTGGACCAGATGGGAAAAGATCTCCACCAAAGACAGATGGTGAGAGGAAGATCCGGCAGACAGAGATGAAGGCCTTGAGCACTCTGCTCTTGGCCATCCCCAATGAATATCAGCATCAATTCTGCAACTGCACAGATGCTCAGATTCTCTGGAATGCTCTAGAGAAAAGATTTGCTGGAAAAAAGAGCACCAAAAGAAATCAAAGGGATGTTCTGAAGCAGCTGTATGAGAACTTCACTTCATCAAAGAATGAGTCTATGACTCAAACTTTTGACAGGTTCAACAAGCTTATTGGTGAACTAGCTACTGTTGGAGTGAAGATGGAGCAAGATGATATCAACAGGAAGTTCCTCAGATCTCTTGGGGATGAATGGACTATGTACACTGTCTCATATAGACAGAGTGACAATCTGGAAGAGAAGGAACTGGATGATCTGTATAATGATCTAAGAGTTTTTGAATCAGAGGTAGAAGCTAAGAAGAAGCCCACTGGGTATATTCATAATGTTGCACTTCTATCAGCATCCACTGATACTACTGCCAACCCTGAAGCAGTTAGTGCTGCTAGTGGGGTGAATTCAGAAAAAGGCACTGAAACTGTCTTTGAAGCCTTTTTGTCCAGTCACAGCAACAACTCTTTGATTAATGATGAACTGGAACAACTTCACCCTGATGATCTGGAGAAGATGGACATTAAATGGCAGATGGCCATGTTATCTATGAGGGTGAAGAAGTTTATTAAAAGAACTGGGAGGAACAACTTCTCTCAAAGAAGAGAAGATGGAGCTGGTTTTGACAAAACAAAGGTGGAATGCTATAAGTGCCACATGAAGGGACACTTTGCTAGAGAGTGCAGAAGTAGTGTGCCAAATAACAACCATCAACAAGCTCAGAATGGAGGCTACAATCAAAACAAGAACTCTGCTCAAGCCCTTGTTTCTCAACAAGGAATGGGGTTTGACTGGAGTGACCAAGCTGAGGAAGCCATTCAGAATCAAGCTCTTATGGCAGAGGTGTCTGATCTCCCCTCTGAGGTAATTTCTAATCTTTGTACTCAATCTTGCATAGACACTGTCAAAAGATACAGGGATCATAACCAAAACATGTGTGATGACCTCAAAAGATTAGAAAAGGACAGAAGAGATTATGTGTTGATAGTTGAGAGGTTTGAAGAACAAATCAAAGGCTTCCAAGCCAATGAACTTCAACACTCTTATGACACAAACTACTGGAAGTGGGAAAAGAATGAGTTAGATACCAAACTGTCTAAGTCCAAAGAAGAGAATGATAGGTTGAAAGAAGAACTAGCTAAGGTTAAGCTTGATATAGAAAAGTTTTCATATGCTTCAAAAGCAATGGATTCTCTTCTAAAGGCTCAGATTCATGATAAGATGAAGCCTGGTGTTGGATACAACAACACACCCCCTCCTTACAACAACAACTACATCCCTCCTACATCAGACTTGTTAGAGACCAAGGAGAAAAAGGACTTGTCTGAGAAAGCCTTTAAGATAGATCCTTTGGATGAGGTGGTTGTTGAGGATATGACTGAGAAAGAAGCCAGTGAGAATAGAAACAATGCTGTGAGTAAAGAGATACCCTTAGAAAACAACATTGTTACCAATGAGGGTGGTGGAAGGATCTGGGTCAAGTCTAAAGAGATAGAAAAGACCAAAGAAAAGGCCAACAAGATCCATTACAAAAAGACCACTGTTGTGAATCCTGGCCCTTGTAAACAGTGTGCTTGCAATAAAACTGAGAGCCTAAATTCTGGTACAAAGAGAGGTAATCAAAGAAACTGGAATAATCAATGGGCTCAGAAACAAGGAGTTGATCTGAGAAAAATAATCAGACCAAAACCTTGTTTCATATGTGGCAAGTTGAATCATTTGGCTAAGCACTGTTTCTTTAACCCTATCAACCAAAGGATGAACTTTCAAAGATTTGTGCAAAAACCTGTTGGTTATAGGAAGGCTGGAAAGAGACATGTGGCTAAGAAATCTGTTGAAACCAAAGGCCAAATGAAGAAAAAGGTTTTAAAAGAGAGTATTAAAATGTGGGTGCCTAGAAGCACTAAAACTGTTAGTACTGCTACATCAAATAGTACTGCTGACAGGGATAGTGCTGCCAGTAGCAATACTGCTGCTACCAGTGTTAGTACTGCTGAGAATATTAATGATTCTAACACAGTTAGTACTTCTTCAAAGGTTACTACTGCTAACACAGTTACTGCTGCTGACACAGTTACTACTTCTAACAAGGTTAGTACTGCTAAGCATGCAAGTGCTGCTAAGGCAGTTAGTACTTCTAAAACCAGTACTGCTTCTAGCAAATGTGCATCCAAAACCATTATTGTGACAAAGTACTCCAGCAATGAGGAGTCAAAGTTTAAAAATCTTGTCAAGAAAGAATGTAAATATTTTGATGAGAAAGGGGTACCCAAGACCACTTTGGCTTGGGTTCCTAATCAATACTAACTGATTTATCTTATGTGCAGGGCAACCAACAGCTTAAGGGGAAGAGCATCTGGCATGTAGATAGTGGTTGCTTTAGGCACATGGCAGGCAACATGTCATGCCTTCAGGATTTCAAGCATATCAATGGAGGACATGTTGCATTTGGAGACAATCTTGCAGGTGGAAGAATAAGTGGAAAAGGTAATGTTACAAAAGGTAAGATGACATTTGAGGATGTCTACTATGTTGATCAGTTAAAGTACAACCTGTTAAGTGTATCACAGGTTTGTGACAAACAACATAGTATATTATTTACCAATACAGAATGTATGATCCTTGCTCCAGGATTCAAGGTAGTTGATGAAAGCATGATACTACTTAGAACTCCAAGAAAGGACAATGTTTATTGTCTAGATATGGACAATGTTTCAAGTGATTCATCCCTGAACTGTCTTGTTTCAAAAGCTTCTGTGGATGAATCCTCTCTTTGGCACAGAAGGATGTGTCACATGAACTTCAAGACAATGAACAAACTTGTTAAAAACAACCTTGTAAGAGGTTTACCATCAAAAGTCTTTTCATGTGATGATTATTGTGTTGCTTGTCTTAAAGGCAAACAGCACAAAACTTCTCATAAGTCCAAAGAGTTAAATACAATTTCTTATTGTCTCCAGTTATTACATATGGATCTGTTTGGTCCTACAAATGTGATGAGCATAGGGAAGAAATCATATTGCCTAGTTATTGTTGATGATTACTCTAGATTTATTTGGGTATATTTTCTAAGGACTAAGGATGAGACAAGTGGACTGATCAAATCCTTTATTCTAAGAATTGAAAACCAAACTAATCAAAAAGTAAAAGTCATTAGATCAGACAATGGAACTGAATTTAAAAATCTTGATCTAAATACCTTTTGTGAAGAAAAAGGCATTGAGAGATAATATAGTGCCCCTAGGACTCCTCAACAGAATGGAGTTGCTGAGAGGAGGAATAGAACACTAATAGAGGCTGCTAGATCTCTGTTGGCTGATTCAAAACTGCCAATTACTTTCTGGGCTAAAGCAGTTAATACTGCCTGTTATGTCCAAAACAGAGTTCTAGTGGTCAAGCCAAAGAACAAGACACCTTATGAGCTCTTAAATAAAAGAAAACCATTTATTGGATTTTTAAACCATTTAGATGTCCTTGTACAATTCTCAATACCAAATCTCACTTAGGAAAGTTTGATAGCAAGGCAGATGATGGATTTCTTGTGGGTTACTCATCTCAAAGTAAGGCCTACAGAGTTTTTAATACTTCTTCTAGAATAATTGAGGAAAGTGACAATGTCAATTGCAATGAGAACACACCAAATCCTATTGGGTCTGGTCCTCACTGGCTGTTTGACATTGATTCACTAACTAACTCTTTTGGTTTCAGTAGTGATGATTATACAGGTTCAAGCAGTGGAGGATCAGGGACTACACAAGTTCAAGACAACATATCTCAGTTTGTGATTTTTCCCATACCTACATTGGATCCTGTTGAAGACTGTGAAAAGGAGCCAACTACTGAACCAAATCAGAGTGAAGAAGAAAGAAGAGATGAGGAGAGTCAAGAAAATAAAGAACCAGAAGTAACTGCTGAAATCACTTCAGTTGAGTTGAATGACACCAATCTAGAGCTAGGACTCAATGAAGAACCTAGTCATCAAACAAGAACACAAAAGAATCATCCTCCTCAGCTGGTAATAGGAGATATCTCTTCTCCTATGATGACTAGAAATCAAAGCAGGCTGCAAGATATGCAAGACCAACAGCATACAGTGCTTTCTTGCTTTCTATCCCAGCTTGAGCCTAAGAAGGCTTATGATGCTATGAAAGATTCCAGTTGGATAGAAGCCATGCAAGAAGAGCTGCTCCAATTCAAGCTGCAAGATGTTTGGGATTTGGTAGACCTTCCTAAAGGTCAAAGAGCAATAGGCACAAAATAGGTCTTCAGGAATAAGAGAGATGAGAGAGGAATAGTAATAAAGAACAAAGCAAGGTTGGTGGCACAAGGGTATACACAAGAAGAAGGAATAGATTATGAAGAAGTATTTGCACCAGTGGCTAGGATAGAAGCAATTAGATTGTTCCTGGCCTATGCTTCTTATATGAAGTTCAAAGTTTATCAAATGGATGTAAAAAGTGCATTTCTATATGGCTCAATTGAAGAAGAAGTATATGTCTGTCAACCACAAGGGTTTGAAAACCCAAGCTATCCAGACAGAGTATACAAACTGAAGAAAGCACTTTATGGACTGCATCAAGCACCAAGAGCATGGTATGACACTCTGTCATCCTATCTCTTGGAAAATGGCTTTGAAAGAGGAGTCATTGATAAGACTCTGTTCATCAAGAGAAAAAAGAAGGACATCTTGTTGGTCCAAATCTATGTGGATGATATCATCTTTGGATCCACAAGAGACAATATGTGCAAGGAGTTTGAGGACCTAATGCATCAAAGGTTCAAAATGAGTTCCATGGGGGAACTTACTTTCTTCCTTGGACTCCAAGTCCAACAGAAGTCAGATGGTATATTTATCTGTCAGTCCAAGTATGTTCAGGACATTCTAACCAAGTTTGGTTTCTCAGACTCAAAGCCTGCCAGCACACCTATGGAGACACACAAGCAGATAACAACAGATCTTGAGGGGGAGGATATGGATGTTCATGACTATAGATCCATGATTGGATCTCTCATGTATCTTACAACCTCTAGGCCAGATATAATGTTTCCAGTCTGTGTGTGTGCAAGATTTCAAGTTAGGCCAAAGCAATCACACTATCAAGCTGTTAAGAGGATATTCAGATATCTCAAAGGGCAACCTAGATTGGGACTTTGGTATCCTCATGACTCATCATTTGACCTACTTGCATACTCAGACAGTGACCTAGGTGGAGCATACTTGGACAGAAAATCTACTTCTGGAGGATGCCAGTTTTTGGGTTCAAGACTAGTATCATGGCAGTGCAAGAAACAAACCACAGTGTCCACATCTACAACAGAAGCAGAGTACATAGCAGCTGCAAGTTGCTGCTCTCAAGTCTTATGGATTCAGAATCAAATGCTGGACTATGGGGTAACCTTTCTACACACTCCAATCTTTATTGATAATAGCAGTGCTATTAGCATTGTTAATAATCCTGTCAAGCACTCAAAGACAAAGCACATTGAGATCAGGTATCACTTTATAAGAGACTGCAATGAAAAGAAGCTTATTCAAGTTATAAAAGTTCATACTAATAACCAGTTTGCTGATCTATTCACCAAAGCATTTGATGTGGGTAGATTCACTTTCTTGGTAACAAGTGTGGGAATGATCAACTCTGAATAAGCTCCTACTTAAAAAGTGGTTCAATACCTGTATATAGTTTATGCTTGGAGTTACTAATCTTCTTTCTCAGGAAATGTATAGCAGTACTCAGTTCATCACAAGCTTAAAAGTGTAAGTATGGTTAATACTGCCAGTGCAATTTTAATACTGCCAGTGCAATTTTAATACTGCTAGTGCATTTTTAATACTGCCAGTGCACAGTTAATACTGCTAGTTAGTTAATACTGCTAGTGGTTAATACTGCTAGTTAGTTAATACTGCTAGTGGTTAATACTGCTTTCAGTTAATACTGCTTTCAGTTAATACTGCTTTCAGTTAATACTGCTAGTGGTTAATACTGCTCTCAGTTAATACTGCTAGTTAGTTAATACTGCTAGTGGTTAATACTGCTCTCAGTTAATACTGCTAGTTAGTTAATACTGCTAGTGGTTAATACTGCTTTCAGTTAATACTGCTAGTTAGTTAATACTGCTAGTGGTTAATACTGCTTTCAGTTAATACTGCTAGTTAGTTAATACTGCTAGTTAGTTAATACTGCTAGTGGTTAATATTTCTTTCAGTTAATACTGCTAGTTAGTTAATACTGCTAGTGGTTAATACTGCTCTCAGTTAATACTGCTAGTTAGTTAATACTGCTAGTGGTTAATACTGCTTTCAGTTAATACTGCTTTCAGTTAATACTGCTAGTTAGTTAATACTGCTAGTGGTTAATACTGCTCTCAGTTAATACTTCTAGTTAGTTAATACTGCTAGTGGTTAATACTGCTAGTTAGTTAATACTGCTAGTGGTTAATACTGCTTTTAGTTAATACTGGTCACTGTTAATACTGCTTTCACTATCTTTTTAAGGTTAATACTACTTATAATCCACAAGCTATAAATACCCTTTCCCCGCCTAAAAGATCATAACGACTCTTTGTCTACTGTTCATCTTCTCTCTCACTCTTTTCTCTCAAGTACCCAGTGCTCGCTAGGCAAGAATCCTTGCGTACAGATGGCTTCAATGGTGTTTATTGATGAGCACAACGAGATAGCAATGCTCCAAAAGCCAAAACAAGCCGAAGGTTTTCACCAGATAGTCGATTTCCTGAGGTCAAGCCACATCGCTCATGCTCTCACGGTGTCTCCTACCATCTACGTAGAGCATCAAAGGCAATTCTGGGCCAATGCCACTACTAGCACTGAAAACGGAGTGTCGTGCATCAAAACAAGGGTTTGTGACAAACCCTTGACAGTTACTGAGAAGACCATTCACATCTATCTACGTCTAGACGATGCTTCAGGTATATCTTCTATTCCAAATGAGGATCTGTTTTCAAACCTCACCAGAATGGGGTATGAAGGCCAAATGGGGATTTTCAAGTTTTTCAAAGCTCAATTTTCACCCCAATGGAGGTTCTTTGTTCATACCCTGATGCACTGTGTTTCTAAGAAAACTACTGGTTGGAGCCAATTCAGGAGTCCCATTGCCTATGCTTTGGTATGCTTATCTACTGCTAGAAAATATAACTTTTCTTTGATGATCTTCAATGATCTTGTCTCAAACCTGGACAACAAGAAGACTTTCTTCATGTATCCCAGGTTTGTACAGGCAGTTATAACCAACGAATTGACGGATATACCTCACTTTGATGAGGTATATCCCCTAAACCCCCTAAAGGCAAGGTCTTCTCAAACATGAGAAGATCTGCTAGGGACTCGGAAGGAGGTGACACCCCATTGTTCTCAACAATGATGGTGGTGTCCCAACCACAAGAAGGTATGGCCTCAAGGTCAAGGCTCCTTCCCTTGTTGTCCCTACTATTAACCAAGAGCCTCAAAGCCCTATATTGGAGCATTCTCCAATAGAGAATATCCAGAGGGAATCCAATAGGGTGTCTCCCAACCCTGAGGAGGTGCTCTCTAAGGAGATGGATGAGCATATGGGTGAGAAGGCTGCCACTACTTCTGCTAGCACAGAGAAGGACAGTAGTAACATCTCTAAGACCTTCCCCATGGCAACTTTGGGTGAGAATTCAACCAAAGGACCCCAGTGCCAAGAAACCAAGGGGGTAGTTGGTGCTTTTGCTAGGCAGAAGGACACTACTACAAGATCCAAGGATCCCTCAAGGATGGGCAAAACATCCGAAAAGGGTGAGGACAGATCTGAAACTGATGAATTGATGGCAAACTGTTCCAAGGATCCTTCAAGGGTGGGTAAAACACCTATAGAAGGTGAGGATAGCTATACTTACTTGGAATTGATGGAAACAATAGCCAAAATCAATGTTGATGTGGTTAATCAAGGAAAGGAAATCAAGGCATTGCAGCAAGTGGTCATCTCCCAACAACAGCAGATTTCAAAACTCAAGCAACTGGTGAGAAAACTCATTGCCAAGAAAAGAAGAAAACAGTTTGTTCTAAGGAGGAGAAAGGGGGCAACCAAAAAGGAAAATCAGAATGCTTCCAAAAAGGGGGAGAGTTCAAGCTCAGAAAAGTTAGATCAACAGATTGAAGGGGAGTTTGTTGAAGCACAGGGAGAGTTTGTTGAAGAAAAAGCTGAAGGTGTAATAGAAACAGAAAGTGCCAAAGCAGCAGAAACAACACCAGCAGCAGTAACAACCCCAGCAGTAGAAACTGTTAGTGCTGCTGAAACTACACAAGCAGCAGTAATAGGGTTAACACCTAAAGAGGTTGAGGTAGCTGAGATGCTTGTAAAAGCAAAGAATGACACTCCTAAAGCAAAGGGAGTGGTCATAAATGAAGGGGGAGCAAAGATAACAGAAAAGAAAGACATGGCTGCAGATGCAAAGAGAAAAGGGAAAGAAAAGATGATAGAATCTGATCAACCAACCAAAAAGCAAAAGATGGTTGAGTCAGATGAAGCATTACCCAAGAAAATGCAAGAAGAGTTAGATCAAGCAGAGAAAGAGCAGGTTGAGAAAGACAGAGAGATAGCCAGAGCACTAGCCAATGAATTATATGAAGCATTTCAGAAAGGGTTGGAAACAGAGAAAGCAAAGCAAAGAGCAATAAGCTTGAGAAAGGCTATGATGGCCAGATCAAGTGCAAAGAAGAGAAGGCCTTCACAAACTTACCTTGCAACTCAGGAAAGAAACAAGATGATAACTTTCTTGAGGAGTGCAATTGGTGTGAAGAAAGAAATGTTTGTAAAGATGACTTTTGATCAAGTCAAGGGCTTATATGAGAAAGAAATGGGAAAACTGAAAGGTAATGAAAAGGACAGAGTGGAGTTTGAAAAGAAAGCCAAGGAGAGTCATGATGTGAACATTAATCAACCCTTCCCTGAAAGTGAAGAGGAAACTCCAACAAAAGAAAAAGCAGAGATTAAGAAAGAAAAGAAGAAGGAAGCTACTATAGGGCAAAGTCAAAGGATTCTGAAGAGAACTAAGATGATGGCTAAAAGAAAGAAAACTGACAAGAAGCCTAGAGTAGAAGAAGAGAAAAAGGTTGCTGAAGAAGAGGAGGCACCTAAGAATGAAGAAAAGAAAGCTGAATTTCAGGAAGTACCACAGAGTTCAGATGTTAATATGTACATGGTGGTAATGGATAAAATTCCAAAGCCTATCACAGTTGAACCTGTTGGATTCAAACCTCCTGAAGTTATCCACTGGGATACTATGGAGGTGGATGGTAAAGAGTATATCAGATTGAAAAGAAAGGATGAGAAGTACTATGTGTTTGCAACATGGAACAAAATTGTCAGAGAATGTTCAAGATCTGATTTAGAGGAGATGTATGAAGTTGGTATGAAGTTAAATGCAGATCAGTTGAAAGCTCCAGGGTTACCAATTGTGAAGCTGGTTATGGAGTATTTGTGCATGTTATTCAATCCAGAAGCAGTAAAGCATTTAATTAGAGATGTGTTTAAAACTGTTAGAGGATGGACTCTGTATGAAAGGAGTGGAGTCTATGAATTGGACTTGGATACTTTTCACATGGAATATTACTTGGTGGATGGGGTCTACAATCACACACATCTAAAGCTTCATGCCATGTTAAAGAAGAAGCTGGGTTGTGCATCAAATTCAGAAATGGCAAATTATCTAATTCAGAGAACTATCAATCAGAGCATGGGACTGGATCCTAACATGGGACTGGATCAATGAAAGTTTTGGAAGCATCTGAAGAACTTGACTTCTCTTTCTAAAAGTCAAGTTAGGGGGAGATTGTTGGGAACTTAAGATGTAAGCAAGTCATTAATGCTGCTAGTTCAGAGTTAGTACTGCCAGAGGATCTCAAAGTTAATACTGCTAGGTATTACTACTTCTAGTAGAATTAATACTGCTAGTCAAAGTTAGTGCTGCTTGAACAAAGTTAGTACTGCTTAGCTAGTTAGTACTGCTAGTGGTTAGTGCTGCTTAGTAGTTAGTACTGCCAAGACTCAGTTAATGCTTCCAAGGTGATCAAGGTGATTAATGCTGCTTCTAAGATAATGTGAAGATAATGCTGAAGAGATTGCGTCTGGAGATAAACATGGAAAGCTTGGAGATAATTATGAAGATTATTTTGAAGATCTTTTTAAGTTTTGTAATTATCTTTATTTTTAGTATATGTATAGAATTGTTTAGAATAGTTAAATTAATTCTGAGTTTTTGTTCTAGAGAGAGAATCAACCTCAAGGCATTGTTCCTAATTCTAGAGAAGTAGAATTCGTCTTGAAAGAGCCTGTTCTTCAAGATTGAGGTTGTGAGTGAAAAGCTTGTAACTTGAATCATTAAGTAAAGTTTACAAGTTGATTGTGATTCACTGTTTCATTGTTTTTCTGTTCATTGAATATTAAAGTGTTTTTCCGCAACTTCTTTAATATTGTTTCTGAGTATTCATAATTCTTGTTGAGAATTCGATCCTGACAAGGAAGAGCACTTCAGGTCATATTCAATTTCTTGGAGACAAGCTCGTTAGTTGGGCGTCAAAGAAACAGTTATGTGTTTCCATATCGACTGCTGAAGAAGAGTATGTAGCTGTTGCCAGTTGCTGCTCTCAGGTCTTGTGGATGCGAACACACTTCGATACTATGGATTCAAGTTTGATAAAATACCGATCTATTGTGACTCGAAGAGCGCTATCGCCATATCAGCTAATCCTGTGCAACACACTAAAACAAAGCACATTGATGTCAGGTATCATTTTATAAAAGATAATTTAGAAAAAAGTACAATAGAACTTTACTTTGTAAAAACTGATTAGCAACTTGCAGATTTGTTTACCAAACCTTTAGATGAAAAGAGATTCAATTTTCTTGTATCTAAGCTTGGTATGCTAAATCTCAAGATCTAATCAGTAATTACCTATTAAAGTTTCTTTTATTGTAATTTTTCATCATTTCCTTATCATTATTTCCGTATGATATTTGCTCTTTAATTGTTTGTTCATAATCTCAGGGGGAGTGTGAGAACTACTTCATAGATGATCATTGTTATTTTGAGGGGGAGCATATCTAATTTCTGCATTTACTTATCTCTCAAATTTTAGTGATGCATGATTTTAGGGGGAGCTTTACAAGTCAAAGGAGTATGGCTATGAGTTCTGATTACTTCAGATAAGAACTCGTACCTTAATTGTTTTACTGCTTTATGTCATTTTATTTTCTGTGAATAAAGTTGCTTTGACTATGACCTTAAGACTTTTGCAGTTTGAGAGATGCTTATAAGATCATATCTTTATGACTTTAAGCTTGACTTCATGAGATGTAAGATTGCACGCAAAAGGTATAATTCTTTATCTTCATCTTATATATGGTTGAAAGAAGGACAACTTTCAATCATAAGAAAACATTGTTCTTACATGTTCAAACCACTTCCCAAGTCTTAAATTGATTTCATGATTTGGAAGTGTGATTTTAAAAATGTTTTCATTTATTTTGTGCTTCAATGCTTAACAAACCGTGTGTTTCTAAAGATATATACTTGTGTATTATCTTGTCTATATACTTTCAAGTATTCACACACACCGGTTTAATTCTTTTGTTGATTAAGATATCACCATGTCTCATATTGACCAAGTTTTCGATGGTGATACACCCCGGTTGTATTTCAATGAATTTTGAGCGTCATTTCATTTCGAAACGTCTTTTCAAGAATGTATGTATTTTGGTTCATATAGACAATATCCATTATTCTTGACCATAAGCTTTCAATGTTATATCATTTGATTCTGATCATTTTCATACAATGTCATATTTTCAAACAAGTCCTTTGTCTTCATGTTCATTCTTTCAATTTACTTGTTTGAAAATACTTCAATGTTTCAAATGCTCAAATCTGCATGATTACTTTCTGAGCATACAAACATCTGACTTGTATTTGAGCTTTAACTGATAAAGTTAAATCATTTTGAGCAACACATGCTTTCTAGGAAAATACGGGATCTTTGTGCTAGGACTTAATTGAAACTTCTATGGATTCACGTTAACCAGTGTTTCCTACCCAAGAAGTTAATCCTTTAGTGATTGGGTGTGAGGAGTCGAAAAGAAATGAGTGTGGGTTGTGCGTTGAGTTAAAATGGAAAAGAGAGTCTGGTTAGATGTGAGCTTAATGATAAAAAGAAAGAGGGTGTGAGAACAGAGTAAAAGAATCTCAAACTCTGGACCAACTACTTTCTGAGTCGAGCAACAACATTACTAATGTTTCACAATTATTCGTGAAGGTTATTGAAATAGGCAACTAGCCCACGCCAACTCTTGACATTAACCCTACCAGCCACTCATTTTCTTCTTAACAAGAAAATGTTTCATTTTTCAAAGGGGAAGCAGCACATTTACTATCTGATTTTCATTTGGAAAATCTGGATATTGAAAAGAAGGAAGTCTGCCCCACCTTCGCACTTCAATCATGCACATTGAGTCTGTATTTATCTATTGTTGTCTCAGTGGTTTACACAATGTTGAGCCTATATAAGCAATCATTCGTGCTTAATTCTTTCTATCACTTGCACGAACACACAAGGAATTTGTTTCTTTGTCATAACGTTCATAGAAATTACCTTTGTGGTGTTTCGATGATTGAATGGAAGCCCTGGGGGAGTGAACATCATAAAAGCTCTTTTATAATGTGTATTCATTACACACAGTGACTTCGTGTTTCTGACAGACAATTTTAACTGATTCATTTATTGATTCAGGTGTTACATTCTTATTTTGTCTGGATTTGAAAAGATCTAGATGAATATATTGTTCTAATTGGCAGTGAAATAGTGGCTCTTCAAAGATCAATATTGTCAAATACATTTCTTGTGACGAAGTTTTGTTGATTTCGATGCTCAATTCATCAAAAAGGGGGAGAGCTAATCAAGAAATATGGGAGAACTCAAGATTAAAGAAATGTCCAAGTCAGAAAGTTTCAAAGTTTTTGAGAATCTTTATTTGAAGATACTTTGCTAAAGCATTCTGAGCTAAATCAGGAGATAATTTATTTCCATCATATGAAAGAGATTTTATCTACATCTTTTGGGGAGATTGCTTCATTTTTGAAGACAAAGAGGGAGATTGCATCTTCTGAGCTTAAAGAGAAGATTGATTTGCTAAATCTTTTTAATAATGATCTTGATCCAAAGGGGGAGATTGTTAGAGCACAGATTTATTGGATTCAAGATCATCAAGATTGAAGGCTAAAATCCGAAGTCAAAGCTGAAAAGTCAACTCTCATTAAATAGTCTAGGTTATTTTGTAATAAATGTCAAAGTTTAATTTTCCTTGTATTTTGGGCATTTATGTCTTTTTCCTAAAATAGGTATATGACCCATTGTGTGTGCTAGGGTTGTGTAAGCAAGGGTGTGCCTAATTTAGTATTATCAGTCGCCACTTTTAAGTATGTGTAAGTGTGTGAGGCGATTCTAGAGAGAGAGCTTAGAGAGAAAAACCTTGTTGTAATCGTTTGGATTGAATATCAAAAACATGTTTGTTCAATCTCTTGTTTGTGATTATATTGTGTTTGTGATAAGAAACTTGAATCAATAGGGACAATCAGTTTGGCCCATATCACAAGCGTGACACTTGAGATATGTGGAGTAGTGCTTGTCAAAACCTTGACCCGAGTGATTCTTAGTTGATGGTCAATATTAAAATTATTATCTAAGCTACTGGATCTAATGCTGCAACATCACCTGTGTTTGAAATATGCTGCAGCACACGTCCACGAGATTGTTTGTTGAAAGCCTCAATGGAACTTTACACCCTTGCATTGTCTCACTTCCGTTTACTTCTTATGTACTTCTTTTCATCTACTTTTAACTGCAAATCACTCACAAAAACATTTTCTTCCAAATTCATCCTCTAAAGTTGACTTTTCTGATTTGACTTTCTGAGATTTCTGAACTACCTTCCCTATGGATCGATACTTGGTTTTTAACATTTTATTACTTGTAAACAACGATAGTGT
Source organism: Arctium minus (assembly GCA_954870635.1). Taxonomy (NCBI): domain Eukaryota; kingdom Viridiplantae; phylum Streptophyta; class Magnoliopsida; order Asterales; family Asteraceae; genus Arctium; species Arctium minus. Next base: position 46,617,841 of record OX941094.1, on the reverse strand, counting down.
CTAGAGGTGTATACTTGCATCACTATTCATTTGTCATTGTATGTCTAATTTGTGCTAATACAACTTAGGCATAGCAGCATACCATGAAGCTCTATGAGAATTTTTTCCAACCCTTTCATTTTATAGTTCATAACGAACTAGTCATATGATTTGGGTAAGGAGTTGAGAACCAGATCGATTCCTAATTCCTAACCCAGTAGGAAGCCAAAACGAACCACTCGATTAATGTACCCTTTCATGATCTCGTAATAACTCGTGAGTCTAGAGGCAAGCATCATGCAACTAAATCTAGTGAGTCACTAAAGTACTTATCATAAGTAGCTCGGACTTCAACTGAAGCAGTTCTTCCAGGAGCATTCGGAGGGGTTCTCCAGAACATAAAACTTCTTTTCATGCCTAAGGACGACCCTTAGGAAGTGAAACAATTCAAAGAAGTTTGTCACGTTCAGTTTTTCCTTGTCAAAGATTGATCGCAGTGTAAATTGGGATAAGTTTTAATTGTTTGCAATTGTGTTTGTGTTTGTGGTTTTAGCAGACATCTACAAAAATCAAGTTCAATTTTAGTAACTTTTTTAAAATCTCAATAAATGAATTTATCTTTTTAAAAAGTTCGTTTTGATTGAGCTAAGATCCATATGTCACCAATTCTAATAAATGGCCAAATACACTTGTTTATGAGAATAGGCTATTTAGGTAGGTATCATCCAATTACATTCAACGTAACTCTTATATCTTCATGGGATTCTATTTAATATATCATATGTTGAATTTTCACATGTTTAGTATCACTTGCACGCCTTGAAATATATGTAAATGGCCAATGCTCTATTTATGGATATTTCAAGCATGCTAACATTCTAGGGTATCATGATTTTTCATTTAAGTAACAACTTTTAGAAAACTCATTCGTCTAAAATTACAGCTATCCAAATGAATGGCCAAATATATATGTCTATTTGGATCTTGTTAATTTAGCACTCTGTCTCATTTTACTTTTGTCTGACATAATTGGACAATACACTGGTTGTGACGGAGTCGGGTAATACTTTGAGAAATACCCTAAGTGGGTGGGGGTATAGCATGCATTTCATAATAAAATTATATATATATATATATATATATATATATTAGAATCATTCTAAACTTTTAAACATTAATCTTGTTTTAAAAGTTATCAATAAAAAAATTGATTTTATCAAGCATATCAATTTTAAATATCATATTTACTTACCGATTGAAATCCTTTTGCGTTTGATTTATTTAAAATAGATTTTGTAATTATTATAACAATAATAAATAAGCAAACATAAATAAATAAATAAATAACGTAAAAAGATAAACAACCACAAATCATAATATACAGTATAGCCCTATAATGCGATGTCATGAGCCAATATGACAACCACGGTGAATCTAGAGATATCTTCAAGCTCCTACTAGCTCAGCCAACTTGGTGAACTCCAGGACTCCATTTTGACCTTGTCGAACGTCGTCTTCAGTTTGGTTACAATTTAAAAATAGAAAAGATAAACATATCCTAATCTATTTTACAATTATGTAAAACTAGAAATTTAAAATTAAAAAGGACACAAATTATCGTATTTAAAATTACAACTCATTGCAATTTAATACATATTTGTTTAATTTAAATAATCAAAGACATTCAAAAGGTCTTGGGACATACCATATATTAATTAAGAAAAAATTAAACATAAAAGACATTTAGGCCAAAAATAAATAAACATAAATAATAAAAAGGCCAAAATCCGAAAAAAAAAATAACTAAAACAGAAGAAATGGAACTAACCGAAAAACAACACGGTATGGCCAGAGGCGAGGGGACTTGGACTACAGCCCAATAGTCGTTCATACATATGGCCAATGATCGTGGTTCATGCAGTGTGAAGTCGCGGTTCAAGGATGGCTTGAACGGCAGTTTCGTCAATGACCATATTCGTTACACCAGCCAGTGCGGGGTCGACCTGGGCGGCTCCCAAGAGTGTTCCACCAGCTGATGTAGGGGTAGCTTGATGGTCAAAATCAGTTTTTTGTTATTAATCTCGTTTTGATAAATTAAATGTAGTCAAATTGACTCTGATACCACTATAGGTTTCATTTCAAATAGTAACCTTTAAAGAACAGAGCGGAAAAAAAAATTTATGTTACTTTTGTAGAAAACTTTTCTAATAAAATAAGCCCTTTCCGGATCCATTAACAAATTTAATTTAATCTAAACAAACCATAGGAAGTTTATATATTACCTTTAGGATTCGTAGTAGGACCATGAACCAAGATAGGTTTCCTATATAGCAATCCACACACGAACACAACTAACTCAACAGAGTGCTAGCTCAAAACCTTCGAAATCTATTATGTGTTTTAACAAAAAAGAATAATGGTTTACTTTTTTTTTTTGTGATAATCTCTAACATCTAAAAGGGTTGATTCATTTAGGAGTTGACCTATCACCATATTTATAGGTGCTCTTTTAAGGATAAACCTTATCTCTTAACCATGGGTCGGGCTTAACATGCCCATCCAATAAAGGCCCATTAAGCCTAAAATGTTTTATTTGATTCTATTAATCATAATGAGATTATATGTAGATACATTTTTCACATAAAACCCTGTAATTATCATAATTACACTTTTAAGATATACTTTAGTTGTTTTGCTGGAATAACATTAGTAATCAACATGATGTCATTCGGGTATATTGAAGCATACGTATTCTTTATGTGTGACCCTATATAGGTTTACGTACTCCTTGGAAGTGGCGTAGCTAATGGGGGGGACAAGGTGGTGCCAAGCCCCCTCCCCCCCCCCCCCAACTATATCCCAACCAAATGTTTTTATTATATAAAATAAGAATAATTATTAGACAACAATAAAAAAACTAAATTCATCCGTTTGGGTCTCTTAATAAAAAACAATAAGTTATTTGTGTTTAGAGTTTTTTAAGCAAATAACATGTCTAAAAAATCTAATTACCTTGACTTTAATTAACTAATTTAATTTAATACTTTGTAATTAAATGAAATTATATAAATGTATTTATAAATAATGTATAAGTGTAATTTGTTTGACTTTTAATAACTGTTAAATATGAGCTTTCGACGTGTAACTCATTTGATGAGGGGACGAGAGGCTCTTCCCAAATACAAGACAGGTCTCGAGTTCGTTCCTAACCCCACTGTTAGCGTTAGTCGTTGAATGAGCCAAAAAATGACCCTCGCGTTGGTGTCTTTGAAGGCGAGTTTCGTGTATGTGGCTGGTTGGGGCTGCCGGTAATCAACTTTTTGCCCAAATAGCTATTAAATATGAATAAACATTTAACAAAAAAAGATCTTTTTAATACAATCTTGGCAACTACTTAACCATGGATTTCTTATATTTATGTAGCCTCCTGGCTCTGTCCCTGCTCCTTGGTAGTATAACTGTGTGACACATGTCGTGGTAGTATATAAAACTTATAATATAGAGTCGGGTTCAAACTAGAACAGTACTATTTAAAATAACATGAGAACTATCAAAATCATTAGAAACGGTTGATGTCCTTATTGTGAAACCGTCATCGGATCTCTAGCAAATCGTTCATCCCTGTGTTTCCCCCCCCCCCCCCCATATCATCTCACGTGAAATCCGGTGAAGAAATATACAGTTGCTTTTAGGAATGGATGATTTGAGAGAACAATATGCTGATTGGCCAAGACGTAATCTTTTCCATAAACTAGGGTTTTTTTTTCTTCCTATTGCAATATCAAAATAGTATATAACTTGCGATTTCATTGTTCAGCACGGAGAAAGATTGCAAAAATAGCAGTTCGAACATCATTCTCAAATTTTACAAATACAATGGAAAATCTGGTTGATGTAGATGCTGAAGCAGTGTTGGTGGAACAAAGGATCGATTCTAAAGCTAATATGAAGGTCAAGCTGAAGATTCCATACCGGGGTGGAAAAGAATACAAGGCGAACGGTAAAAAAACCCTTACCCCATTGATTAAACTGGTCGATAACTAGGTTTGACCTGTTTATTTTTCATAGTAGTTCAGTTACTTCCGTATTGGTTTATTGAGTTCATATAATTAAGTTTTCATTATCAATACCTTGTTGTATTGGTCATATATTTTCATATAAGGTTACATCTTTCTCATTAAAAAACTAGTTGGTCATATTGGGTGGGGGGAGGAGGGGTTAATCCGAAATTTTCTATGTGTTATTGTTCATATCATGATTAATGTGTATGATGAGTAAAATTACTTTATTTTTGTTAACAAATTCCATTTAATTGTTTATCATAATTGTTACAATGTTTTAAACCACATCCGGTCCTATTTAGGGGAAGGGAATTGCGATAACATGTTTGTTCAACATTACCATGATCACATATGATTAACGTTAACCTGTTTTGTTCATCATTATTTATGTGAACATATTAGATAGTTTATATGAACATGTGTTCATCATTATTTATCACAATGTTTTAAACCACATACGGTCCTGTTTAGTGATCATAGTTGTTCAGTTGCATCAACATTCATCAATTTTCACATGTTTTCAACTGGGTTCTCAACTATGCATTTATTCATCATTGTTCACATGTTTTTCAACTGTGCTCTCAACTGTTTAGTTGGAAGTCATGTAAATATGTAATCGTTCGTTGGTCTGCATTTGTCTATCATTGATCATATGAGGATTTGAAACATATGCCCTGTATTTAAACTGTGTTTCAAATGTGTCGAAAAACATGATAACCAACAATTTTTCAACCGTGTTTCAACTGTGCACTGTATTCAGCTGTGCACTGTATTGATATGTTTCAGATGTCAGCTGTGTTCGTATGAGGGTATACGGTGTTAACCTATTTTGTTAACTTTTATTTTGGCTAACAAATTCCATTGAATTGTTTATCATGTTTAGTTGGAAGTCATGATTGGTCTTGTTTAGGGGAAGGGAATTTCGATAACATGTTTGTTAAACATTAACATGAACACATATGTTTATCGTATGTGGGATTGTTTTTTTGTACCCATAATAACATGAACACATATGATTACGTTAACATGTTTTGTTCATCATTATTTACGTGACCATATACGATATTTTATGAACATGTGTTCATCATTATCTGTTACAATGTTTTAAACCACATACGGTCCTGTTTAGTGGTCATAGGTGTTCATTTGCATCCATATTCAGCATTGTTCATATGTTTTAAACTGTGTTCTCAAATGTGCATTTCGTTCATATATTTTCAATTGTGAGTTGTTGTTTATATGGGGTTATACGAGTTAAACTGTTGTTAGTTGTTAAAAATTGTTAACATGAATTTGAAGTTAAATGATAGTATATTATGTATATGACCGTGTGGACACTGCGAAAACTCAGTGGTTATGGGGTGAATACGGTTGCACATGTGATCAAATATGCAAATAGGTAATCGTTTGTTGGTCTGCATTTATTCATCATTAATCATATGAGGATTTGAAACATATGCCCTGTATTTCAACTGTGTTTCTAATGTGTCGAACAACATGATAACCAACAATTTTTGAACCGTGTTTCAACTGTGTTTCAATTGTGAACTGTATTCAGTTGTGCACTGTATTGATATGTTTCAGATGTGAGTTGTGTTCATATGGGGGTATACGGTGGTAACCTATTTTAGTTTTTAAAAATTGTTATCATGAATATGAAGTTAATTGTTAATATATTAGGAGTTACCACTTTGATTTCTTTGAACACATTCATGATAACACTCATGTTCAAAGGTATATATAGTCTGAAAAAATGAAATGTTTTAGAAATTGTTAAAAATTCCACAGAGTCATATGATTGTGTGGTCACTGGAAAAACTCACTCGTTATGTAATTATGTAATGGTTTGTTGGTATACATAAGATTCAACGATTTAAATATGAATAAGTTTTGTGGTGTGCATGTATTGATCATTGTTCATCTATACGCCACAACATATGATTTCATTGTCAACAAAACACTTTTCCAGGTAAAAGGAAGGACACGACGGGAGTGGATAATCAAGTGGCATTATCTGGTAATATCATGTGCTTAACATTCCATTTTTACTTTTCCGAACCCCGTTTATCTTGACGAATTATTTTAATTGCGTGACAACATTTAGTTCACCCCAAGTTGGGTGGACATAAGATTTTATACGTATTTATCAGTGTCGGACATCATGTGTGTACGTCAACTAAATGTTGTTGACGTAAAGATGGTAGCACAAGTATTCAAGTGTGCACTGGGCAAACTCTGAAAAATTAATTGATATACTGTAAAATATGGTGTACGTATGATCAACTCTTTAAATATTCAAGTGCGAATGTTTTAACAGGTGGCGCCAATATGGATGAAAATGTAATCAAGAAGCACAAAGTATATGATGTTGGTAATCGATCAAGCAAAGTAATAATAACAAGGGTTGTCGATGCTCAAGAGACGGGGAAAAAAAGGATGTCGGGTAACCATCATTTAATTTTTTAATTGGAAATTGCCACTTGATTTATGCCACACAATTTATTTGATTAAATGATTTCTTTGCCTAATGAGTGACATGTTTGCTAATGACATAAATCATGCGCACAACCATCCCGCCGGTCAATAACCTAGAAAAAAAGATTGATACAAGTAAAAACAGAGATAGTAGAGTGTATAAAAAAGTCAAGGTTGATGTCAATGATGCAAGCGTAACCGATGTTAATGAACCAGGTAATACATTATATGTGTGTTATATTAATAGCTTTAATAATATAGATTGATATATTTGTATAACAAAATGAACATTTGATATATGTTTTCTCAGTTTCAATCATTCAAGGTGGTAAATTTAAAAAGAAGCCTCGAGTGTCTGATGTTTGTAATATATCAATAGATGGCAATTTACCAACGGATGTGGATGTTCGTGTTAATGCAAATAAAAAGATTCCAGGTACCCAGAATTAATTTTCCTAATTATAAGTTTGCGTGTTAATATTTAGAATAATTTAATAAGATCAATAGCTTAATTCCCTACTCATTGATATCTTTCGTTCTAAAATGTTACATGCACAAAGGAATTTGCAAGAACGACGACTTTGTGGATGACTGTATCCCAACGAAAGATAGAGCGAGGAAAGAGACAAGAAAGGAAAGGGTTGATAACAATGGCTGAAATGGACCGTATGGAAATGAATCAGATGCCACGTTATCTTTGAGAACGCGGACATCTCCTAAGACTTTGTGGGAGACAGTCAAAGGTTTGAATACGAAGCAGAAGGAGGCGGTTATAGATATTGGAATGGGTGCGTTATTAGATATAACATTGGACGGGATTCAATGTAAGTTAGGGTTTTATGTGGTGGATAAGCTTGACACAGTTGCGATAGCAATTCAGATGAGAGATGGACATATTCCTGTGACTGTGTCTTCAATCCATAATCTGTTAGGGCTGCCAACAGGGGGGTTAGATCTGAACTCATTATCCCCGTTGACGAGGGATGAAGACATTTCACAGGCGTGGAGAAAACAATTTTCAAAGGGACGTCCGAGACCAACTGACGTAAAGAAAATAATCATTGATTCAGGCGATTCTGGTGTGAACTTCAAGCTAAACTTCCTTGTAGTCGTGGTTAATACCTTTGCCGAATGCAGCCGTGTAGGTTGTTGCAACTTTGGGTTTTTGTCACGCATCGCTAGTGTAGATATGATACGGAACATTGATTGGTCGAAGTATGTGTTTGATTGTGCGAAATTCAGCAAGATTGGATGGAAACGAGACAACCTTCAATCATTTTACGCAGGCCCGCTTACATATTTGACGGTATTATTTCTTCGATTTATAAGTTTTATAAATTGATTGATGCCTTAACTCAATTAATAGAACATATATTTATATCTTATGTTTGTACATGAAGCTTTTGTACGTAGAAAAAACGGTTTGTGATCAACTAGAACAAGACCTAACCATTCCAGAAATGAAGAGATGGACGTTGGAACAACTACGGAGACGCCAAGACATTGATTTAGGCGATGGAGGACTGGGAAATGTGGAGATAAGTGTTAATGAAACCGGTCAACGAGGAAATTACACACAGAATACGCATTCCGGTGCACGGGGCAATCAATGGAAACCTTGCAACGATATGAGGGAGGAGGTGCATTTTATATGTTATATAGAATAATTTATGTTAATAATTGTGAACTGTACTCGATGTTCAACTAACAACAAAATGGCTCAATCTTATATATATTTCCTATTTTAGGAATGAACTGTGAAAAAAATTTTATAAAAAAAAAATAAATGTTTGCTCATAAATTTTAATTTCTTAATGAATGATCCTTACAGGACTTCATACGGATGCTAGACAAGAAAATCATGGATCTTGATTTTGTGAGATGGGAAGCAGATACAATTTTGGAGGATGCAATCGAAAGATATCCTCTAAGCACAGAGTTTGATGTAATAAAGGCAAAGTTAGCCTCGATGTTCACCGGTAGCAAGTTCATGAGGACTGGATACCATGAAAAATCGGGTTACATGATGAACATATCGGCACTACCGACAGTATTATCAAAGGATATACCGTCCTCATCCATGACAACTGATGATTGTCGCGCGATCGTAGAGTTTACACCACCAAAAGATCCAACAAATGTGAATCAGGATTTGATGTCGCCATTATCACAGTTCTGGACTAGTCCAACTGTGCATGCGGAAGTGGATAGGCTGTCTGGTAAAAAGACGATGCAAAATGGGAATGATGAACTTCGTATACCGGAATCAAACATAGTTAGGGGACATGCTTCTTACTGTCAAGCAAACAACAAGGGAAAAGAGATTTCAATGGACTTTGGAAGCAACAAAAATGTTAGCTATGCATCTGAACACAAAATGAGAAAAGGGATTGTGATTGGCAGTAGTGACTTTAAGAACAAACCAGGTAGCAAGGTCACCTTTCAGGACATTGATCCCCCAAGCTTTGATCTTGGAATCAGCCCTACGCAGAAAATAAACAAAGCAGATGAAGCATATCATAATATGGGAAATGAAGAAACCGATATGACTGAAAGATATGAGAAAAGGCGGGCGAGATTGGGGGTGAAACTAAGGTCACCGTACATACAATGTGCTGTAACATTTGATGTCACGTCCGATGATAGAACTACGATTTTTTAAAACTACGATTTGTTAGTAACTCTTAAAATATTACGAATATCCTAATTGATATGTCTCCATAATGCAGGGAAACCGTTTTCATGTCGCTTAAGTCTAACATGATTACCCATGAGGATATGAAGTCTCTAGCAAAAAATTCATCAGTTGTTAGCAGGAAGGTGATTGACGTTTGGTCAATAATTTTAAACCACGACGAGATGCTGAGGAACGATGACTCTCCACGACGGTTGTTTTTCACGTCGAATATATCGGTATTGCTGAATTAACAACGCCATTATATACTGATATTGGTATTTATCATAGATTGAAATGTCATATGTTAATGTTTGTATGCAGATGGATCCGTTGAGTATCGACAGATGTAGGACAACAGTTGAAAGGTATGAAGCATTTTTGGATAACATAACTAAGTTTTCAGACAAAGACGACGAAGTTATTAGCATGCGGAATATAGATTTGGTAATACGATTAATAACGAATATTTCCAACATAACAACTTGATAACCTACAACTTATTATTATATAATATATGTTTTTTCGTCGATAACATCACAATTAGGTATTTTTCCTGGTTATAGATGATCAGTCTAGTTTTTTGGTAGTGTTTAATCTTAAAAACCCATCCGCCGTCGTCATAGACAGTTGCGATAAGGATGGAACAATTGATGAACTTTATGCATATCAGACTTATGCGTTGGTACGTAAATCTTCTTGTGAAACAATTACTAGTTACGCATGCGTTTATTTTAATTAATTTTTTGTGTAATTCACTTTGGTTTTAACAGCAAGATGTTATGATAATGCATCTTAAAAAGCAAGGTCATTCGGCTTGGAGGGCGTACAAAATAATGGACCAAGACATTTTAAAGATGCGGTGGCAAATGAAAGACTTCTGTGAAGATAGTGGGGTTATACTGATGCGACATACGGAGACATACATGGGAATGGATGTGCGCAAGTGGGACAGTGGTATGTACAAAGAGAGCACCAAACAAAAGAGAGGCAGTTGAAAGACCTACGAACCAAGTATGTGTCTAATATCATGTTAAGTGTCGTAAACACCATGAAGAAATCGATTATAGATGAAATACATCGATTCATTTCCATGGAGACGACGCTCAATGCTGACAAAAAGAGGGGTGGTCCAAGGGGTGGAAAAGGTAAAGCATAGGATTTTCTCATTAAAAAAAGTGTAGGACCAATTTTGAGTATCACCGACCTAGGAAGATTAGTATAACAGTTTTTGGTATCATTCCTGATGGATTGATATGGATGTTCGTAATTTTATGTTTTGGGTGGAGACAAGTGGTTCTTTTTGTGTTTGGTGTTTGGACCATTACCAATTATAAAGGTTGTTTTTGATCAATTAAACCTGGTTTTTAAACATTGTTAGTGTTTCTTTAAGAGTTCCATCTGGTGAACATTGGTGTTGATATAGGTAATGGTAGGGGTGAACATGATGTGTGCATCCGGTAACGTGAACGAATTTAGTTCATGTGTTATTTTCAAACTATATTAGGGTGTTGATGAACCATATGAATACACCCATGTGAATATCGATCGTAAGTGAACAGGACAACGTTGGTAGAAAGTTAACATGTGTTCATTCTAATGATGATCGTATGTGGTCACAAAGACAATGTTGGAATATTGGTCATATGTTACACAACCACATATGAACAATGATGAATACATGCACACAACCAAACGATAACATATTTACATCGTTGATCACATGCGCACCCGTATACACCCCATAACCAATGAGTTTTCCCAGTGTCCACACGGTCATATACATAATATACTAACATTTAATTTCAAATTCATGTTAACCATTTTTAACAACTAGTAACTGTTTGTCTCGTATAACCCCCATCTGAACAAACAACTCACAATTGAAAACATAGGAATACGGTGCATAGTTAAAACACAGTTGAAAACATTTGTGTTATCATATTTACATATGTGCATATCAACTCAAACATCCTAATAGTTGATTTATAGCATATGTAACATTATGATACCAATTATGAACACATACGAAGATTTCTTATTTATTCCCCACAATGAACATCTGAGTAAACAACTCTACAATAAATATTACACATCCTTTAAACAGTGTCCCTTTAGAAAATTGGATTACCATATTATGATCAATAACCCTTACCAAGCCCTGTAATCAAAAAATGTAGATGAACACAGGTTCACATATGATCATCTGTGTTTATGATCAAAAAACAGTGTTTTTAAGTTGATCAGTTGTGTTCATAAAGAAGCAACCATATATGACTTCATTGTAGTCCAGTATATGAACATGAAGATAGATGGACAATATCAAATATACAGGCATGAACAGTAACAATACATGAACCATTAATGTACACAGATTGAAAAAGATTTTAATTCAACTAACCAACTGTATCTTCCTTGGATGTCGGGGAACGATCCACGGTGGATATTCCGGTGATCACACAAGATCGTGTATAGTCACATAACTAATGATGAACAAAACAGTTTAACATTAATCAATCATAAGTTACCGGGACACATTGCGTCTAAACAAGAATGTCCATATATTCAAACCCAGCTTGTTGCGAAAAGTAAATAAAAAACAAGGAAACATCTGTAACATAAGAAAAGCATAATGTCCACTTACATACGTGACATCCCCCATAACCACGTTATATCTTACTACATACTAAACATTCCAAAAAAAAACAAAAAAAAACGTCGAAATAATGTCGACGCCTACATAACTGACGATTCATATACCTACCAACAAACCATACACCGTGATCAGATACCTTTTATATTAACGTCGGTTCCTGCAAGAACAACTAGCGATAAGTCCTTCATACTTCGTATTCAAGATGGCGATGTCGAGGTTCTCCTTCAACAACAGATCTTTTAGTTCAATGTTATTCTCCTCGAACTCATCCCTCCTACACCCCTCTTCAAGGAGCACAGACTTAGTCCAATCTAGTTCCTCGACGGTATCTTGATGGGTCGCCTTCAAAGATCGAAGTTCGTTGAGTAGCATATTGTTTTCATCGAGTAACCTTTTGTTTTTACGAAGGAGCGCATCAATCACTAAAACTTGGTTGGAGTGGGTGGCAATGGGGTTTACCCCATTTTGGCTTTGACTATGATCTGCCATATATGTGCAGAAACAACAAAATTGGTGTTTTGGTAAATATGAACACAAAATGATATTTATGAACGATTTTATAGACCTGTTGTGTTTGAATCCGTATTTTTTTTAATTATTACTTTTTTTTTTTGAAAAGACAACACTCTTTCCCCTCACACACTCCCCAACGCCTGAGTTGGTCATAATCTTTGTGGAAATGTTGTCTTTTTCCAAAATAAGGAGCATAAAGTGTTGTTCATATACAGGGGATAAAAGGCTACAATATTAGTGAAATGAGATGCATGACAGGATGGTCTTAATATGAAGACAAAAATGGAAATAAACTTGGTCAATGGGAAGATAATGACCCTATGGAAACAAATGAACCCCTATGACCATAACAAACAAACAACCATCCTGTCATGCACATCAAACCCACACTATGTGAAATGGTATGGAAATCGTATCATTGAGACCCTATAGATGTCGTACACATGTGAACCCATATTAACATCACAAACAAACAAAACATACAATGTTAACAGTTTGTACAACGACATTATGATATAGTAAGAAAGGGACATCTGAGTCATGGGAAACTAATATATCTTTGATGGGGATTGTGATGGGAACAAATTTAACTGTTCATCCAGAACTCATGTATAACAGAACATTCTAAACTGATGTGAAAATAACTGACGTCAATAAAAATTGCATATACTTTAAAACTGAAAAGATTTTAAATTAATAATATATAAAATAAATTCCCCTAACATAAATCAAACATTCGAAAAGTTAAACAGCAAATCCGTTTGTCAGTCATTAGAAAAGACGAAAAACTATAAATATTGAACCGCCTACTATAATATATGGTTCAAACAAATTACGTAACACCATATTCCTTTCTTAAACGTTGGGGCAATTACGGGAGTCATGGCCGACACACTGTCCACACTTTGCACATTTGCGTTTTGGTTTTTTGCTTCTCTTTTGCACCTTCTCTGATGCGTTGATCAACCTTTTACCCGTGACACACCCCTTGTTCCTAATCCCTGATGGGGGTAGAATATCTACCTCGTCGGGAACAGCAACACCAAGATGTTCTTGTATTGCATCAATCTTTTGCTGTGATGGATCATTGTAAGGAATTTTTGTGTCAACTTCAACTTTAAATTGACGAAGAATATCACGTAGTTTATCGATCAACGATTTGTCGTTTCGAGCTCGACTTATGATACCATCAACCGTGGTGTAAACATCACGGATAGAATTCTCCTTTTCCGTGTCACCCTCTTTGTATCTAACGTGGGCGGATTGCATCTGTAATGGAATTAAATCTGTGGTCCAACGACGTAAAATATATCTTTCCGGGATGCGATCAACCTTATCGTTAACTAGGACGTCCAGTGCATGACGACATAAATAACCATCACGAATGAAGAATTTACACTGGCAATCGACAGTGTTTTCGGAGTAATTTCGTTCCACCTACAATAAACCCGAGATTAAGCCCAAACACATTCTATATGAGGTTATTATATACGAAACTACTTACAATTTGAGAAAGATGTTTACCGTGTACTTGGTTTGAATCGAAGCTGACTTTGATTTTTGGGTTATTAAGAATGTCTTCATATCACCACGAGATTCAACCCCCTCGATTATGCACCCCAAAAGAGCCTTCTTGAGTTCCTGCTGGAACTCGAAAAAAATATTTCAAGTATATACCCGTGATGCATGCACCTCAATACCCAATGGGCTGCAAAACCGGGGAGTCGTGGTCCTCGTCATAGATTCATCAACAGCTTGTGCATATCGTTGGTTCTCGATAGCAATATCATAGTTGGTTAGGAATTGCACCAAATCGAAGAAACACGATAAGTACATGTTAACATACGCATTTGCACTCTCGGACCTTGATGTCGTTTTCATAAGACCAGACATCGAACTGTCATTGTAAAATGCTGGAATCCAAGATTGACGAATCTCGAACATATGATCGAACCATTTATCCCCCACCAATCCAAATTTAGCAATCATGGCATGCCCTTGTGACTCGAATTCCTCGTGTCCAATTTTGACATTCCAAACGAGCTTATTAATAACCCTATTGAACTCGGGGTTATGCTTCAATGCAACACTAACCTGCATATATGTGATGAATATATAATATTGAAGTACGACATATTGCTAAACCATAAATAATGTGATATATCAACGATAGTACCTTCCCAGGTACTTTGTTCATGATGTGCCACATACACAACCTGTGTTTGGATTCTGTAAAAACCAATGGAATAACTTGCCTCATTGCTGCACACTGGTCTGTAATGACGAATACAAGTTGTTTTCCGTGACAGCCCAAAAATGCTCGGAGAACCCAAGTGAAGTTATCTATCGTCTCACCATTTATCAAAGTAGACCCAACAACCACAGACGACTTGTGATTGTCAACAGCAAGGAATGGACAAAAATCATGCAATGCCTACGAACAAAAAAAAAACACACCGAAAGGATGTGACATCACTTAACGAACCAACAAACATGGAAGGCAGCAGACAGTATGTTAATGTTCAGTTAATGCATTATGGAAATATGGTTCATTGGTTGTTGATGCGGTCGATCAGGGCATATGGTAAACAAAAACGATACAAAAATTAAATAAATTATAGTATAAACAATTAACTCACAGATTCGTTCGGAAAGTTCCATCGAATGAGATAACATCCCCAAATTCTTGGTAGTTGCGACGAACGACTTCGTCTGCCCAGAAAATCGCATTCAACTCCCGTCCATTGCATTTGTACTCAAAAAAGTATTCCGGAACGATTCCACGCCTATTAGATAGTTTATTTATCAACATCTTTGCATCTTTATTGCCAACAAATGAAGCGGCATCTCTTTTAAAGTTTTTGTAATCTACACATGTTGAACGACATTGCTCAAACCCGCCGTTCAACACGATTTGATATCGGTGAGCTCTAGTGGGACCAACCTTATAACTAGAGCTATTCAGAACGTGTTTATAATCGGTATATTGCATCTGTCTGTTCTTCCTAGAGAACCTGCGATCATTCGCGTTAAATAAGACATGGTTGTACGCTTCGACAAACTCATATATTTCATAACTAGTCCTATCCTTTGTAAGATGAAGTTTCACACACGCCTCTCATCCTGAACGTTTTAAATTAGAATTTCTATAACGCCTATCGCCCGGCCGTAAATCGAGTGAATCAAATTTTTTTTTAGCAGGAACACCCTCCTTACTACATACGAACCACCTCGTCTGAATATCACCGTATTTATTCTTCTTCTTGGCATTCAATCTTACGTCAAAATCAGACTTGTCCGCGTACTTTCTATACATCGCTTCCGCTTCTTTTAAGGATTTAAACTTGCCATGGAGTTTCGGTTTTATGTCATCATCGACATGTGGGATAAAAAACTTAGTCCCATCAGACAACTCCACAATATCAATTGAAACATCATCATCTATCAAGGGAACAAACACATATACGACAACAGTAAGAATACCCCAATATTTGGTGAACTTAGAATGTGTATTTAAGGTTTTTGTTCTAAATGAGGACATAAAATGACGCAATCAATATATACACTTGTACATACAAAGTAAGTTGTTAAATTCACGTGTGCATAGAATTCATTATATGTTACATTCATTTGTGCATACTGCATAAATAATAGTATGTATATGTTGTTTTGAATGTAACCCGAACTAGATAAGGTGTATTGATATAAAAAACAACTGAATAAACTGACACATATAAGGTATATTGATTAGGTAGATGAATGTTGATGCTAAGACTCCATGATTATATATGGGCATGTTTATATGTGTTAAGATATGTAATCTTAATCACTCATATATTGTGTTTTACTAACCAAAAATGAAACAAACTGCGTCAAGATGATTAGAAAATATAACATTAACAATACGAACAAACAATCAAACAATATAACAATAACAACAAATACATATCAAGATCTATTTTTGTCAGCAATGTTCATACAAATACGGTGATATAAGCAAACTTGACTATCTGTGTATAAATTCGGTTCCAACATCATTCTTGATCAGCAGATTTCACTCTATGTGGACACATTCACTGGTGTTCATATCTTGGTCAATAACTTTCTTACATTCACTTGTACATATAATTAATGTGTTACATGCAATTGTGCATATCAAGATGTAGTTTTGACAGCAGTGTTCATATCTGTGTAGTTCGATCAGAATTGTTCACTCCACGTGAATACAATGAACAAACATTATTATGAACACTGATTATAAACCTGGCACATAATAGTGTTTTTAAGTTGATCATCTGTGTTCATGAAGAAGCAACCATATATGACTTCATTGTAGTCCAGTTTATGAACATGAAGATAGATGGACAGTATCAAATATACGGGCATGAACAGTAACAATACATGAACCATTAATGTACACAGATTGAAAAAGATTTTAATTCAACTAACCAACTGTATCTTCCTTGGATGTCGGGGAACGATCCACGGTGGATATTCCGGTGACCACATTTTCGATCCCCTCGTTTACTAATTGACCTTGATTTCCTCCATCGATATTATGAGGTTCCGGTATCGACAAGATTCCACCAATCGCACTACTATCGATGTCGTGATGAGTGATCGAACACATATCGTTTGATGACATTCCAGAAAATTTTCAAGCATACAACGACTACACTCTTTTTGACAAACAAATTACCTGGAAATCTATAATATTAATGACTTTATTTGAAAACAAATGATGAAAATAGAAAAAAATACTACAATCGTAACCGACAAACTATTATGGAAACTTGAAAATTGTAACTTCCCAATAAAATAAATGAAAATTGGTTAATTATAAATTGACAATTATACCCTTTTCTATTTAATATACAAACATATCAAACCTCACCTAAACTTGCAATCCTATTGGTTGAGCAAGGTTTATAAAGTTAACAAGAATGGGTTGGTTAACAAATGATCCTTGCTCTCTCTCTCTCTCTCTATATATATATATATATGGAAGATGATAAGGTTTATTTATTATGATCATGACTTTAAATTAGGAAACAATAAATCAGATACTTATTAGAGTAGATGGACGACTAAGATTGGTTTGTATAGCTTGTTAGAATTGGATGGTTTGTAAATGGAACTCCCATAATATATATATATATATATATATATATATATATATATATATATATATATATATATATATATATATATATATATATATATATATATATATATATATATATATATATATATATACGGGAGAGTTCAAATGAGAAACATAAAAATGTTGAGAATGATGTTGATCATCTATCAGATTAGAAGATTTGATGTATGACAAACACTATAAGAAAAAACTTAGTTTTATTGGAAATGTTTCTCATATAGTCGATCAGATGATAATAATTATGCCTTTAACAACTGTAAGTTATTTATCATAATCAGCTGATAGCTCATCTGCCGCTAGCAGCTGATAGTACATTTACATCAAAATATGACCAGAAGTAAAACTATCAGATGATAACGGGATCTGAACCAATCTGATGATGTTGGTCCAAAGGGGTTCTCCAAGAGTAAACAGTTTTTAGAAGGGGGGGTGAATACAAACACACAATTTTTACTTTTTAAATTCTTTTATTGCTTATAGAAGAACCAATACGTAATTTACAAATTATTGTAGAAACTAGATAAGGAAAAATCCTAATCTAAACAATCTTAGAATCACTAAGCTTTTGTTCCACATGAAAATAGGAACAAGAGGGAAGAACGTTGAGAAGGTGTAGCAGGTGTAGCATGGAAGAGAGTTTTCATTGCTATTTATACCCAATACATTTAATGCACCTCCTAAGGTACAATCCACGTGTCAAGAGAGTAGTGGAATGCATGTCCTTATTCTTTAGATTTGGCAGACTATTGGCCGCATATGAATAGTAGCATGATGTAGTTGGTAAGAATGTTGGGAGACATAAAAGTAATCATTGAAGGTTCTTTGATGTGGAGTATGTGTTTAAAAATTTACTTAGGGTGCGTTTGGTTTGCGGGAATGGATTGGATTTCAAGTAAGGATTTGGATTTGAAAGGATTTGGATTTGGGGGGATTTGGATTTGGATTTGGATTTGGGGGGAATTAAAATCCCTTCATGTGTTTGGATAAGAATTTGAAATCCATCAGGCTTTAGAATCCATCAGATTTGGATTTCAAATCCAAACTCATTGCAACGGATTTTGAAATCCATCATATAAGAGATTTTTAAATGGTCAACGGATTTCAAATCCGGTCAAACGGATTTCAAATCCGGTCAACGAAATCCATTCCTGCAAACCAAACACAGGATTGGAATGGATTTGAAATCCAAATCCCTCCAAATCCATTCCAATCCCACAAACCAAACGGGACCTTAGGTTTTTGTTAGTTCACATTTGTTGTCTTCAAGATCATTATGAGAAAGATCAGAGATCCAAGTCAAAGCCTCAAGAGCAAATGTCAGACCTTCAAGCTTAAAGTCAAAGTCAAAGGAGCTTTAATGAAAGTCTAAGTCTTTGTAGTGTTAGTCTTATTAGTTGCTTTTGTCTTGTATTGTAACTAGGTATAAATAGTGTTTTCTTTGTAGTTTGTCTTGATGCGCTTTCATTGAGAATTGTTGTAGAGAAAGAAATATTCCATTGAGAGAGAAATTTCAATCTGTGAAGATCAATCAATACATATGACATTTGGAGCTGATTTGATTTGTTCATCTTGGTAATCTTGTTTAATCTGGGAATAACAATTGGTATCAGAGCAAGCAAAAATTAGAAATCAAGATCAAAAATGGAGATTTGAAGAAGTTTTTCAAGAATTCACAAACACTTCTGTCCAAGAATAGAATTAAGTGAATTTGGTGGTGTTGTATTGGATTTTGGTTACATTGTATTCGAAATATGTTCTAGAACATTTCTTGTTTGAGTTGTTTAGCCAAATTCACAATTAATCTGTGTGAATTTTTGGATTTTTGTGTTTTTAGAGTTCGAAGTTTGCAAAGTCTGTGTTTGAATCTAATTTCTTTTTAGAGTGGATTCTAGTTGAAATGTTGTACTAGAAAATTGTTCAGATTGTAATCGTAAAGTAATCTGCAAAGTTTTGTTTTATAATTTAGAATATTGAAGGATCTAAGGTCGAAAAAGTGGATATAGACTCGATAAAGTGAAGAACTCACAAGATCCATAGAACTCGCAAGCAACTTTGTTGTTTTTGGGAAATTTTCTAAGGGAGGAACTCGTAGAAAGCTACATACGTAAAGTGAAGAACTCGCAGACAGTGTTCTATGACAAGTTAAGAATTCACAGAGCCTTACGTGCGCCAAGTCAAGAAGTCGCAAGCTACTTCTTGCGAGAAGTTACTGTTCATCAGCTTTGTTTTGTGACAAGTCCAAGAACTCGTACACCGAAGTTTACGACAAGTTGTTACTTTTTGTCCTTAGAATTTTTCTAAGTCAAGAACTCGTAGATTTGTTTACGACATGTTTAGTGGTTATTTTAATGATTTTTCTAAGGAAAGAACTCGTGTACTTTGTTTTGCGAGAAGCATAGAACTCATAAGCTTTGTTCTACGACAACCTCACTTCTCGGGTGCTTTGATCTGCGAGAAGTTCAGAACTCGCATGATGAGTCTTGCGACAACCTAGAACTCGCACGCTTTGATCTACGAGTTGTCACTACACGTGCGCAGTACCTTGCGACAAGTTCATATTACAGTGATTTGCGACAAGTGATCCATAGTGTCTTGCGACTTCTATACTTAGTCAATTTTTGTGGTTTGCGACAAGTTCAATATGAATCTTCAATGTCAAAAAAAATTCTCTCGGGGCACTGCCCTTTGAGCCCACCCGCTAACTGGGTAGCGGGACCTAAAGAAGACCTTAAAAATATTTCTTTTGATGACAAAGCCATGAACATTCTCATTATGTCTGTTAATGATGACTTGTTCAAGTGTATTAAACATTGAAATATTAGTAAAGAGATGTAGGATACTTTGTCTATCTTATTTGAAGGTACTAAGAAAGTGAAGAAAACAAGAGATCCTTACTTGTTGAACAATATGAACTATTTAGTGTCAAATCAAGTGAATCATAAACTCAACCATATGAAAGGTTTAATGCCCTGGTAAATGAGTTAAAAGATCATGACATTATCTTCAGAAACAAGGACATGTTTATTAAATTTCTTAGAGATGTTACAATATTGCCATAGTCCTTAGACATTCTAAGGATCTAAAAGAGATGTCTTTACAAAATCTTTATGATCACTTATTGACTCATGAACTTGAGCTAGATCAAATGTTCGGGAAATCTAGGGGTGAGCAAAACCCGACCGACCCGAATAACCCGACCCGACCCGAGATTAAGCCTAAAATCCTAATCCTAAATAGCAACCATTAGAGAGATTTGTGTGGCATGCTTGGTTACTTGCTTGCTTTTCTACTTGTGAGCTTGCAGGCTCGCATCCATAACCATGGCGTCTCACGCTTCAAATAACAAAGTTTGTAAAGCTTCTAAATCGACTCCATGTGTTATCTCACTTTTCCCCATCGTCATCCTTTTTCTTTCTCAACAGGTCAAAAAGGAAAAAAAATCCCATTGAGGTCCAAACCAGAAACCCGAACCCGACCACACCCGAACCCGAACTACCCGAACATTAAACGGTTGGATTTCGGGTCATTCCCTCCTACCCGAATATCCGATCGGGTTTAGGATTTGGGTACCCGACCCGACCCGACCGATGCACACCCCTAGGGAAATCCAAGGAGGAAAACACCTCACTTGAACTCATGATCACTGTCGCATATGCATCAAATGAGTCAAGCCAAAAGGTACTGGGAGATCATAATTATATGGTTGATGACTCTAATAGAATTCATGAATGGGGTGATGATAAAGTTGAGGATGAAAGAACCGATAGTGATGATGATGATCGTATTTTCTAAGTCCAGGATTTGACTGGTTCCATGACCATGATCATAAAAAGGTACAAGAAGTACACCAGAAGTGAAGGATTCAAGCCATGGGGAAGTTCTAAACCCTTTGTGAAAAAAGCAGAGATGATGAAAACATTTGTTGATGCTTCAAAAGGAAAAGATAAGGCCATTTACTACAACTGTGAGAAATCTTGACACTTTGCATTTGAATGCAGATCAAAACCTGTCAAAAATACATCTGGAAGAAAAAGGAAGTCGCTTACTACGAGGTTAAATATCTTGAAGCCCTTTGCAAAGGCAAGAAGGCTAGAGGCTTTACTACTGAAGAAGTTGATTGGGCTAATTCATCATCTGATAAGATGAGCAAGTAGTAACCAACTTCTGTTTGATGGCCTCTATCACAGTGGATGCACCTGATTAAACTGTCACCACCTCAAGTAGCAGAAATCCATCCACTGATCACGTGGATCAGGTATTCAACTTTGAAACCCATTTATTTTATGTTGAGACAACTAAGAAAACTCTTTCTAAGATGTAAGGTGATCTGTTCCTTGCTCTAGAGAAAGTGAAATCCTTTGAAAAAATTAACATCGGTCTCAAGTCTGAGGTAGCAATAATTTTTTATTTAATTTGCTTACTGAGGACTGAAAATGGAAATCTTCAATGTTAATAACTTCCTAAATGCAGAGAACTTCAACCTAAAGACTGAAGTTAAGTAAAGAGAAACTGCACCCAAATTACTAGTAAACACAACTGAGAGTGTGGATAAAATATTTAATGTGAAAAGATCTGGTCGACACGAGTCGGGTATGGGCTATGATTATCTTGAAGAAAGCAAAAATCTCATGCCTAGCTATGAACTAGATCCTTCTAAAACTACCTCTTGGGAGAAATTGAGAGATATTGAGTCAGATGGTTTCACATACGATTTGAGTCTGAAGGTATTGTATCTGAAAAAATATTAATCACTCCTACTCAAAAGAAGTCTTTGCCAGCTGCATTGAGCAAATTGAGGTTTCTAGTATTATTGCAAAACCTTCAGATGTTCCATCAGTTGATACTATAAGTGAACAAAAGAATGTTTCTAGTACAATCGTTAAACCTTTAGATTTCCATCAGTTGTTGCAACATTTGATAGCATAGCTTCTTAAAAATATCAGATGGTAAGATCTTAAAGAGACATGACTCTGCCAAGTTTAAACTAAAGATGTCTTAAATAGAATCTTCCAAGGACACAAATGTTATCTCTTCTTTTTTTATTTCGCCTCTGGTTCAAAAAGAATATCTTCGACTAGGGTGAAGTCGGAACAAGGTAGCCGTAAAGTTCTGTTCAAAAACCTCGTCCGACAACCTGTATAGAGAACGATTGAAAACTATATTGGAAAATCTCTGTTAGAAAACCTACTGATAAGCCAAAAAAAATACAGTTTGACTATAATTTTCCAGTTCTTCAACATACAAATACAAAGCTAATGGTGTTCAACTGATGAGGAACTCAATGAAATGATGAGAATAAACTGTGAATGATGCACTTATAAGTGAAATGGAATCCAGAAAGTTTTTGGATGCAAAAAAAGGCTAAGACCCTTCAAAAATCGGCTAAGTCATCATTTTCTCTCAAAACCAAAGAAAGTTGTAAAATTTTTTGGTAAATCTGATGCAAACAAATGCATAAGTCTTGTTACTATCAATGCCAAAATTGTTTATGTGTACAGGTACAATAGGTGCTACAACTGTGGGTCTTCAGATCATCTGGGTTTATACTGTTATGAAGAACCTTATTAAGAGCCAGGGGTGAAGAATATCAAGCATACCCAAATAGTTCACCCATTTCTACCGTTGCATCGATGTGTCATCTTGTCTACTTAAAATCTCCTCATCAACATAATTTCTACTTATGGTCTACTTGACTGGTAACACTTAATCCCATTGTAGCAAACCTTCGAATACCCGACCAACAATTTCACAAATGCTGGTGATAGATATGTTTAACCATAATAGATCTATCGTACTTCTCTTAGCAAGATGCCATACAACTAGTTTGGTCCGGTCCAATACAAAACCTGGATCTGTAACTCAAAGTGTCGCATTGCATGATAACCACATAGATTGCTAACGTTCCGAAATCAAATCAATGTTACCATTAGTCAGAAATTTCCATTCAAGAACGTACAAATACACCATGGAAATTTGGTTGCCCTAACCTATTGATTGCACAACTCCAAAATACATCCCAACAATCAATAACCAAACAATAAAATCCTTAAAAATTAAACCAGTCATGCTCATTAATTTCAAATCACCAAATTGTAACATATTGCAGTTACTGATCGGTTCTTATATACTAGTGATAACTTGACAGAGTCAACATTGAACCCTTCCAGTGGCTCCAATATTACCCTATTGGTACCTCAATTGATCGCACCGGAAATCATGGGTAATCACTAACGAGTGTCATACACATAATTTCCAATGTTTTACAAATATTGTCCCGAATTTTAAGTCCTTACTCCCCAAAGGGGTAGTGTTTTACTGCCACATATATAGTTCATGAGTTTTATGTTAATAGTAACGCACGCCCCCTACATAAACTGAAAGAGAGTTTCCTCCCAAAAGGGCTTTTCACCAACAGCCAAAACATTGATACTCACAGACAATTACTACTTTAAACCTCTCCACATTTTAGAAGAATTTTTACGCCAACAGATAACACCATTAACAATACACAGATGCCAAGGCAAGAAAGTTAAAGCTTAGATTTTATGGACGCAATAGAGTTCTAATGTCTCAATCCCAATATATACCAACCTGCCAAGCTGAAACTGACAACTAAAATTCAACCAAGAGTTGTTTACCCGGCGTACCTCAACTCTCAAGGACCATCTTAGTCCTTAAATATGTCATGTTTCACGTTGAGGTTTAAACCCAGAGGTCTAGTGAGTTCAAGGTTTTTAAATGTAATGATCCGACAAATACAAAAATTTGCATTTTAAAATATTTACCGAATATGAAACCTTTATAACCATTATGCGGAAGCAAAATAAATCACTACCACAACTAGGTACTCGTGTGAAACACAAATAAAATCAAACAGTAAAATACATTTTTACCAAAAAATAATAACGACAACAAACGAAAATGCACACAACGAAACATTCAAACGGATGATCTTAGTCCCATCATAACTTACTCACGCTACACAATTTAATTGATTCATCACCAAAATAGTGTGCAACAAAACACATTCATGTAGAACTCAAAGCAGAAGTTACACAACAAACAACTCTCACAAGTTAATTACATGCGGACCTATACAATAAAGTAGTTTCATGCATTTCAAAACTTGACATAAATCTTACGTGCATCAATTTATTTTTAAGAACTTGTAACATAATCCGAGCATGCATCTAGGGTAAAACATGGAATGATTCTTGTCGGTGTCAAATTTAAAACTACCTAATAGTATGCTTTCAACATTACACAATGTTGGTTAAAACAACATGAAGAAGGCTTCCAATAAAAATTTGTATGCAAATCATATGCAACAAAACAACTCATGTACTTCAAGACTTGGAGTACACGTCTGTGTGACAAGACCTTCTCTAAAAGTTGTAATGTTATATGCACAAATGATTTGAGAAAACATGGATTAATTTATGCAATTTATTTAAAAATAATAATGAATATCGTGCATGAATTTGGTTGAGACCCAAAGCCTTAGAACCATGCTCGCGAAGTCCACTAGTCACACTACCGACACCAAAATACTCGTATATTTTAAAGCGGTAATCCTTAAGCATACTGATTAGCCTTACAATTTCTCCAAATCAATGTTGATTCCACCAGACTACGGTTCAAACTAAACTACTCTCTGTGTCCCATGATGGTTGCTTGAAGCGATCAACATACTTAACAATCACATAAGGTGATAATGCTACAACACGTCAACGTGTTAATACTTTATAACCGAAAAATCACTCGCTACCTCCATCGATCATCACAGAGAGGAGATTCAAGCATGCACGTGTAACTGTAAATTCATAATAACACTTTCTAGGTGCAACTATGAACGTACCATACACGAGGATCTTTGTTACCAATGTCATGATTCTCAATGTTAGTGTTTCTATCGACCTCAAAACATCTTATCTTAAAGTTTTTCTATCGACCTCGCACATTTTCACTTTTATTTACTTAGAAAAATGCTTAGTTTGAGTCTAGGCATCCTAAATCAATAGCTAAATCTCTCAAACATATACTCTGATAGACTGATACGAACTTGTAACATCCTAAAATCTGGAGAGAGCGACTAAATTAATTTTTTTTTTGGCTAAAACACTAAAGTCAATACATCTCCGATAAAACTTCTTAATACTTACATACAATAATACGTTAAGGTCAAAGTGAACAACTTCAAATCTAAATCTAAACAAAGACTAGATTAGAACCAGTGTTACTATAACTCTCACCGAAAGCCGCTATTTCCAATGATACAAAAATGTCTCAAATGTTTATGTCCTTCACGAATCCCTAACTAGCACTCGACTTTGCTCAAGTGTCACTAATACTGTTAGAATATATATTTGTTGGATACATGATCATGAAGACTGAAGACTGAAAGTCGAGCAAGTCAAAGCTAAAGTCAACTCTTGTGCAAGTCAAAGTCTATTTGTAATAAATAGTCAAAGTCAAATGTATTTTGTTTTTAAGTGTTTGGTCGTGTGTGTTTTAAATAGGGATATGACTTAGGTTGGTCGTAGTAGAGTGTGTGTTGCAAGTTAGAAGTTGGAAGTTGACATTGTACGCAGATTGAGTTTCTAGAGAGAGAAATATCACAGAGAGAACTGTATACGAATCTTGAATTGAATTGAAACAGGTTGATTGTCAAATTGATTTCTATATTGTCATTATGATAAATTTTGTATTAGAACTTGAATCTAGGGATTAATAATTGGTATCAGAGCAGAATTCAAGTTGAAATCATACGAGAAATGGAGTTTCGCACTGTCTATCGAGTCTTGATCGAGTGTTGAGTTTTTGTGTAAAATTGTGGTTGTAATTGAGTCTATTGAGTTCGTATTAAGTTTTAGAATAATCTTGTATTGGTTTGTTGGAGTGTCGGACGGTAATTTTGATCAATTTGATAGATTTTACGAGTTTTAAAGTCACGAGTTCGAAAGCACTGTAACAGAATCAATTTGGATACTTGATTGAATTTCTTTGAAATTCATTGGTTGTAATAGGTTCGAATAGTGTTAGTGGTCAAATTGTCGAAGTTACAGATCAAAAATCGAAGGTTTGATGTGTTTTTCAGTCGATCAGAGTGGTTTTTAGACGAGATCTCAAGAACTCGCATAAACCCCAAGAACTCGCATCAAGAACTCGCACCAAGAACTCGCAGATCTATAGTTTTTGCATATTGTTGTTTTGTTTGAAAATTTTCATAAGTGTAGAATTCGCATGATTGTGTTATGCGAAATGCGTAGAATTCGCATGTGTGTGTGTTAAGAATTCCTCAGAATTCGTATAGTATTGTATGTGAAATGCCAGAAGTCGCATAAGTCCTTTACACGAAAAGTTTTTGTGAAAAATCTTCCAAGGAAAGAATTCACATAAGGCTTCTATGCGAAAAGTGTAGAACTCGTATAAGAAAGGATACGAATTCTTAAGAATTCGCATCTAAATTCATACGAATTCCTCAGAATTCGCCTAAGAGTGTTATACGAATTCCTCAGATTTCGCATAAAGAGTTTCAAAATTTTCTAAGTATAGGATTTGTATGTGTTTGTCATGTGAAAAGTTCTTGCGAAAAGCTAATTTTTTTTCAAATGTTTTAAGTCAAGATTTCGCAAAAGCATTGTATGCGAATTCCTAGAACTCACATATAACCGCGTGCGAATTCTGTACATGCGAATTCTGAATTTTACTTGTATGCGAATTCTGAAAAGTTGCTTGTGTGTGAATTCTTAAGTTAGTATGTGTGCGAATTCTTTGTGTTTCTTTGTGTGGTGCAAATTCCATACTTAGGAGATTTTTGGAAATTTAATTTCTGAAAATTCTTTCTAATATTTTATGTATCTTGAGTTCACTTGTATCTTGATTTCACTTGAACTAACGATCATTTCAAGTTCTTATTCTAATCAGTGTAATTCAAGATGAGTTTTTCTGATGATGAAGTAGAAATTGAAAAGCTCAAAATAGAGATTAAAAATCTTGCTTCATCGGCTTCATATTATTCAAAACGGTCAAAGGAATATCATGATGAGAAGATATTACTAAGAGAAGAAGTCAGTGTATTAAGGACGATAAATGAAGATATTCTGAAACATACTTCTGGGTTGAATGAAGAAAAGGTATTGAGTTTGGAAGCTGAGAATACTGAGCTGAAAAGAAAGATCTCAGTCTTGGAAGATCAAATTGTCCAAATCCAGCAAGCAGATTATGTTGATAAGTATGAGAAAATAGTTAAGAATCTGGAAAGTGCTAATGAAGAGCTGAATAAGAAGATTTATGATCTGGAGCTAAAGATGGCCAAAGACAGAGATGTTTTTGATAAAGAAAAGAAAGAGTTTGCAAAGAAATTCTCAGAGTTTTCAAGGAAGAGTTTCGAAGAGAAGAAAATGTTGAGCATAAATGTTCCAAGCTTTCTTATCAAGTGACTAACTTTGAGAAAGTAATCATAATGGAAAGAGACATGTTTGCAAAGGAGAAGAAGGCCATTGAACAGAAAAATGTTGGAATCTTCAAAGAATTATCTGGTCAGAGAAAGAATGTCGAGAAGGATTTTGAAGAAGAAAGAAACATTTTTTAGGCAGAAATAAGAAAGCTTACAAACAAGCTATCTGAACTGTCAACTAGTGCTTTGAAAGATCAGAAAACAAAGTCTGAATTCCAGAAAGAGATTGACCTATTCGTCAAAGAAAGAGACAGTTTATCTTCAAAGATAAAAGAGCTTGAAGAAAATTGTTTCTAAGGTGGTGGTGACTGAGCAAATGACTCCAGAGTCATTTATCCACACACCTAGAGATGATTCAGTTGACTCTAAAAAGACAACTGCAAGCTCACATCAAATAATTGTTTCTTCAAAAAGGTCAGTTAATTCATATGATCAGATTCGTACTACTAACATTTTCTATGATCGAAATGTAGATGGTTCAGGTACACAAAGAAGAAGAAGAAAAAATGGTTATGAAAAGCTGGTCTGGAAAATGAAACCAGTTGATGATGAAAAGAATGAAGAGAAGAAAGGTAAGAAATCATGTGTACATGCACCAAATACTAAGAAGAACAGTGTGCAGAAAGGTAAACCTGGGTTTGTTTACTCGAGAAATCAATTAATCGGGTTAGCTCATAAGAAGAGTTATTGTTCTTATTGTCGTACATATGATTTTGTTCATAAAAAAAGTGATCATTACTAGTATGGTTCTTATTCTATTACTCCTAATAGAACTGCAACTAACAAACATGGACCCAAATACCAGTGGGTACCAAAGCCAAAAGATGAATATGTGTTGCAGGCACCTCAAGTCAAGGGGGAGTAAGAGAACCAAGGCTTCTGAATACTACAGTTCAGGACCCGTACTTCAAAGATTAAGAGTTTGACTTCTAAACACAACAGTTTAGGACTCGCTCTTCAGTGATCAAACGAGATCATACTCCCATGCTGATATGAGATTGTACTCCGATACTTAAATGAGAAGTTCAATCTTCAAGGGGGAGTATATATTTTTACGGAAAATATGCATTTGCAAGATAAAAATGATCTACATTTCGGGGGAGTTGTAGATTTCTATCATATGTTTTTCACTGACAAATTTTATGATGCACAATTTCAGGGGGAGTACGGAATATGACATCTGATTACATCTGATCAGAACTCGTTCTTAAAACGTTTTATTGCTTTATGTCATTTACTTTTCAATAAATTTTGTGAATAAAGCTTTGTACTTTGACAGACTTTGTGACTGTTGCAGATTTGAGAAGGAGCTTAAACGATCATATCAATATAACTTTTGAGCTGACTTCGTGAGATTTAATCAGAGCGTAAGGTTCATTCTAATCTTAATCTCAAATATGGTCGAAAGAAGGACAACTTTCAGATATGATAACATGTTCTTAAATGTTCAAACCACTTCTTATTCTTAAAACAGATTTCATGAATTTAGATGTTTGATTTTAAATGTTTTCATTATTCATGTGCTTAATTGTTTAAACAAACCGTGTGTTTCCAAAGATATATACTTGTGTATTATCTTTTCTATATACTGTCAAGTATTCATACACACCGGTTTACTATTTTGTTGAATATGTTCTTACCATGTCTCATATTGAAACATATTTTCGATAGTAACACACCCCGCTTGATATTCAAATTTTGAGCGTTGATTTCATTTCAAAACGTTTATTTCAAGACTTGTCTATATTTTGATCCGTATAGACAAATTCAAATTTTTACTGACCTAAGATTTTCATGATAAATCATTTCTATTTTGATCTTTTTCATACAATGTCAGATTTTCAAACAATTTTCTTGTATTCATTTCATTTCATTCAATATACTTGTTTTGAAATATCTTCAATGTTTAAAAATGCTCAAATCTTCATGATTACATTCATGAGCATACACATCTGACATGTATACATGTACTTTAACTACAAAGTTATACCATCTTGAGCAACATGTTCTTATAGGAAAATACATGGCTTTATTGTGTAAGGACTTAAATAGAACTTCTATGGATTCACGTTAACCAGTGTTTCCTACCCAAGAAGTTAATCCTTAGTGATCGAGAGGAGAGAAGTCAAAAGAACTGAGTGTGGGTATGTGTGATGAGGTAAAAAGCAAAGAGAGTTTGGTTAGAAGTGAGCTAAATGATAAAAAGAAAGAGGGTGTGAGAACAAAGTAAAAGAATATCAAACTCTACACTAACTTTTTCTGAGTCGAGCAGCCACATTGCTGGTGTTTCACAATTCTTCGTAAACATCATTGAAACAGGAAACTAGACCATGCCAACTCTTGTTTTAAACCTCTCCAGCTACTCATCTTTTTGTTAACAAGAAGATGTTTCACTTTTTAAAAAAGGGGACGCAACATATAATCTATCTTATTTTCATTTGGAAAATCGGGATATTTAAAAAGAAGGAAGTCTGCCCCACCTTCGCACTTCGATCATGCACAATTGAGTCTGTGTTATACTGTTGTTGTCTCAATGGTTTACACAATTTTGAGCCTATCAAAAGCAATCATCATGTGCTTAATTCTTTCAAACAAAAGCACGTACATACAGGAAATTTTGTTTTTCTGTCTAAACGTTCATAGTTTAACCTTGTCTTATTCGATGATTGAATGGAAGACCTGGGGGGTGAACATCAAAAATCTCCTTTCCAATGTGTATTCGTTACACACAGTGACTTCGTGTTACTGACAGGTATTTCTAACTGATTCATTTGTTGATTCAGGTGTTACACTCATATTTTGTCTGAATTTGAAAAGATTAGGATAAATACATTCTTATGAATTGACAAAGAATCGGAGGCTCAGTATAAAAGATCAGTGGTCAGGACAGATCGGACATTTCTTGTAAAGTTTTGATGATTTCAGTGCTTCTATCATCAAAAAGGGGGAGAAGTGATCAAGAAATGTGGTTTATGATAAAGAAAAGTCGAAGTTTAAAGTAGAAATTTATGTCAAGACAGTTAATTTGAAGAAAGTTTGTTCAAAGCGGAAAGAGCAAATTCAAAGAATTCTGAATGTGAGCTGGATTTTACTGAAATTTTCTTTGAAGACAATTTGCTGAAGCAAACCGAGCTGAATCTAAAGATAATTTCTTTCCGATGTCTGAAAGAGGTTGCTATTATCTTGGGGGAGAATGTTAAAGCTGATTGTAAAAGATGTTGTTCAAAGACTTTAGGAAGAATACATGATTGTTTTTTAAGTTAAGGGGAGATTGTACTTTAATGCTGATTTGCTGAAAGAAATGTCAAAGGGGGAGATTGTATTTCAAAATCTTTTTGAGATGATCTGGAATCCAAGTGGGGGAATGTTAGAGCATATATTTGTTGGATACAAGATCAAGAAGACTGAAAGTCAAGCAAGTCAAAGCTAAAGTCAACTCTCGTGCAAGTCAAAGTCTATTTGTAATAAATAGTCAGAGTCAAATGTTTTTTGTTTTTAAGTGTTTTGTCGCATGTGTTTTAAATAGGTATATGACTTAGGTTGGTCGTAGTAGAGTGTGTGTTGCAAGTTAGAAGTTGGAAGTTGATATTGTACGCAGATTGAGTTTCTAGAGAGAGAAATATCACAGAGAGAACTGTGTACGGATCTTGAATTGGATTGAAACAGATTGATTGTCAAATTGATTTCTACATTGTCATTGTGATTAATTCTGTATTAGAACTTGAATCTAGGGATTAATAAATACCGCTCCCACAAGGGCCTAATGCACATGCTAGTATGAAAAAGTGTTAGGTTTAAAGCCTACTTAATTCAAGCAGTTTTTATCTTAAATATAAAATGGTAAGGCTAAAAGAGTGTTATTTAAATCACAACTTCCCAATGAAACGTATTTACCATAAAAACAACCTCTTTCCAAAACCCATCATTTTCGTGATGAAAACACGCATTTTAATATGAAGCCAAAACCCAAAACACACTCAAAATGGGAATAAAACTTAATATTCAAATACCAAAAACATGGATAGAACTCAAATATTAAAAACACCAATATATGGATTAAGACTCAAGATCCAAAACAACAAATCACGAGTAACACTCCATACCCAAAACAACACTGAAACCATGGAAAAAGTATCTATGCATGCACATCTTTAGTGATGGGGGAGGCCCAATTCCATTGAATGTGTCGGGAACATAAAAGTAATCTACATATCCATGTTCATGAGATCGCTACGCATCAATGGTCATCCATTTCAACCGTGCACGGTTTATGGCCCAAGACCCCCGAATGATCCTAAATATGCTCGATTACTAGAAATTACACCATCTGGGTAAATGGCCTATGCTCGACTCCACGAGTCCACACCACAATTGCCCCCAACGACCTAGTAACTCGATTCTAGATACAATATGGAAGCAACCATCTCTCTTCCCAAAACCAATTAAACTAACTCATACGTCTATGGATCCAATGTATTACAGTCTAAAATTACATGACTCCAATTGAATGAGCAATGCACTCAAAAAAACGTTAGTTCTCAAAAGGATATACAATAAATAGAAATCACATCAAAAGCTTAACATTAAGCAATTTAAATCAGACTCATGTCCTAATTTAAGTTAAAACTAAACCAATATATTCCACAACTCATTTGACTATTTGTTAAAAGTCAATATAAATCAATAAAAACAAATACCCAACATTTATGCAAAGTATAATGAAATCCAAGAAAACTCAATTAATGCAATAAATCTCACTAAGGGATGTACAATAGCTTCAAAGAAGCATTCAAGTAATACAACCCAACCATAGTATGTATTTTTGAATGTTTTATAAAATCAATACACCAAAAGTACCTTAACGTCAAGTAATCTCCATATATGCAATAAATCATCAAAATCTACACGTCATATGATTTATTTATCAAAATATTCAAAAACCCCAAATACATGTTTTTTTCTTAAGATTTTATAAAATCAAATATGCAAAAGATACGATTTCATCAAATAACTAATAACATCTAATAAATTTTAAGGAAAACACTTTAAGACTCCAAAATGAACAATTTTGGCACGTACAAAGTTTTCACAAAGAAACTTGAAATTCACATTACTAGGTTAACTTAAACCTAGTTTCCAAACCCCAAAATTCTAGCTTCCATTGGTGAAGGTTTGAGATCCATAAGCAACGACCTCCACAGATCTTCTCAAAACAACGACCCAAGTCTAAAAAGGTACCCAAAAAAAAAACTACAAGATCAGATCTACTATAAAAACTCAGACTAAAACTCAAAATACCCAAAAATCTTCCCTCCTCAATAACATAAAAGATCCCAACAAAACTCTTGAAACCCTTAGGTTAGATATTCAACAAGAACACCTGAAACCTAAAAAAATTTCTTAGCATTTTAGAGAGCTCCAAAAATGGGAAAAACCAAGTTGGGGGACGACCTTAAGACACCTAAGAGTTTGGCACGACTTGTGATGCAACTTAAGTCGCTTGGCCACGAGCCCCCAAGTCACCCGACTTATGTCTCCCAGCTTCACACGGGCACCGGCACTAGGCGCCTTCCCGCATGGCTTACGTCATCGATTTGGCCACCCGACCCACTGTCTTACTCTTTGCACAACTTCCTTTCACGCCTTCGACCCTCCATAAGCTCAGGCGACCCCCATGTGGATTAGGCTTCCCGACAAATCTCCTGAGCCTTCCAAACTCCCCAAAATTTACCTGATTTAAAATACTTTCTTAGCTAGAAATTTAACTGGGTAATTTACAAGTGAGATCTGAATAATTCCAAATTTGACAACGAAAACTACCAGATAGATCCCGAAATGTACAATTTAATAAAAATAACAAAATTAAGGGTATTAAAATATACATACATGTATGTTTCACCAGGATATTTGATATCCGGTGACTTCTATTGTGAATTACAGGGAACTTTGTGTAGCTTGAAACAATCTCCTCGAGATTGGTTTAGGTAGTTTAGCATAGGTATGAAGATGTTGTGAAATTACCAAGACCGAAGTAGCAAAGAAGCTCGATGGTTGGTTCCCGATAAAAACACAAATTACCCAAGAACAAATTAACTAAAGTTCTATATCAAGATTCAAAGCGGAAATACGATTAACAATGTAAGATAATTAACCACTAAGAAATGTAAACAATGAACAAACCCAACAAATGTAAAATAAAGCATAAGTAATAGAGACACCAAGATTTTTACGTGGAAACCCGGAAAGGGAAAAACAACGGGCGGAGGACGCCGAGAACTAATCCACTATCACTTTGATGATGATACACTTGAGAATTTTCCGCTTACAATAATGGAGAAACAAGTTATGGTTCTTGAGGTTTAGAGAGTAAGGTTTTGAGTGAAAGAGTAGAGAATACTAGGGTTTCTATATTCTTGTCTGATAAGTTAAAATCAGTAGCTCACTTCTAAAAGCAAATAGAAGTTGATGGGTTTAAACCCTTGGACACACAAAAATCAGGCTACTAAATGGGCCTGTTGGGCCTGTTAGATTTGAGCGACTTAACCATGTCCCCTGATTTCTCTGGATTGAAGGCAAACAATCTTCACAAATCTACACCTTGCATTCAATCCAAATAACCATGCAAAGAGCAAAACTCCACCTCGTCTTCAAACCAAATAAAGTACACCAATAACACAATCTCCACCAATCTTCATCTCAAGCCAAAAATATCACCCATAAACAAAGCAATACAAAAGTAATCAAAGTTCTCGAAAAAGCAATATCCTCCGCCAATTCGCCCCTAAGGGCATCAACCCCGTCTTGAAACACCAACCAAGTCCAAACACAAATCGAACTTGGATACCGGAAGCGGCTTAGTCAACATATCCGCTGCGTTGTCGTGAGTGCTCTTAATCACTTTAACATCACCTTTAGCTACTACCCCACGGACATAGTGATGACGAATATCGATGTGCTTCGTCCTATCGTGTAACATCCGATCTTTGGTTAAGA
Source organism: Arctium minus (assembly GCA_954870635.1). Lineage (NCBI taxonomy): Eukaryota > Viridiplantae > Streptophyta > Magnoliopsida > Asterales > Asteraceae > Arctium > Arctium minus. The sequence goes on along the minus strand of OX941094.1, from coordinate 46,582,867 downwards.
GAACCGCACCTCGATTATCACAGAAAACCTCCTCAACCTTCATATGATCACTTTGTTCACCAAAAAAACCCTTGAGTTAAACAGTTTCTTTCACAGCATCATTAACCGCCATGTATTATGCTTTCGTTGTGGACAAAGCGACGGTAGGTTCCAAATGTGCCTTCCAACTAATGTCACATCCATCAAGAGTAAAAACATATCCAGTAATAGATCTTCTATTATCAAGATCCTTGGCATGATCGGAATCTACATAGCCAAGTACCCCCGAAGAATTCTTCCCAAAATGCAAACAAAGATATGTTGTGCCCCTCAAGTAACGAAAAATCCATTGGACCACTCTCCAATGCTCTTTACCCGGGTTGGCCATATATCTTATCACCATAGAAACTGCATAGGCAAGGTCAGGACGGGTACAAATCATGGCATACATCAAAGATACCACCGCACTAGAATATGGCACTATTGCCATATAGGCAACATCGGCTTGGGTCGAAGGACTTAAAGAGGATGATAACTTGAAATGAGGCGCAAAAATGGAGTGTTGACAGACTTTGCTTCAGACATATTGAACCGACGAAGAACTTTCTGAACATACCCCTTTTGACTAAGGTATAATTTTCTTGCCTTTCTGTTACGAATAATCTCTATACCAAGAATTTTCTTTGCGGCTTCCAAATCCTTCATATCAAATTTTGAATTTAACTGATCTTTAACTTTCTGAACTTCTCCCATATCTTTAGCTGCAAAGAGCATGTCATCCACGTACAAGAGCAAATATAACATCGACCCATCTTCACACTTAACTTTCAAAATCCAATAAAAAAGAGAAGCTAGCTTCTTCCATACCTCACACCTGGGGCTGATTCTTTCTCCTAAGCCTCAGAATAGACACCTTTCTTGAAATAAACGCAACAATCGTACGAAGAATTTGATAAGCCGTGTGCGGTAATAAATGCGTCGAATCTCTTGTACCATTGCCTAGGAGTCTGTTTGAGACCATAATGAGATTAAATAAGCTTGCACACATGACCTTATTTAACCGGAATCTTGAAAACTTCCGGTTGTTGCATAAAAATCTCTTCCTCAAGTTCACCATCCAGAAAAGCGGTCGTTACGTCCAATTACTCAAGCACAAAATCATTGGATGCGACCATCCCAAGAAATGAATGAATAGAAGTATGTTTCACTTCTCGTGAGGAAACGTCATTATAGTTAATGCCATGAATTTGACTATAACCTTTCGCGACTAACCGAGCTTTATGCCTTGGCTTTTCATTTGGAGTGGTCCCTCCCTTAAATTTATAAACCCACTTGCATCTAACCGACTTTTTGCCTTTAGGAGTCGGCACAAGCTCCCAAGTTTCGTTCTTTTGCAAAGATTCCATCTCCGCGTGCATTGCCATCATCCATTTATCCGCATCTTTAAATTTCATAGCCTCACTATAAGAAGTAGGCTCAACGGTGCATTCCATTTCTTTTGCTACACTCATTGCATATGCTACTAAATCGGCTTCTTCAGTACACCGTGTGGGGCGTACAATTTGTCTTCTTCCCCTATCACGTACAATGCATGGTTCGGGCTCTTGTGGCGAAGGTTGTGATGGAGCATCATCTACCACTTGAACACCTGTAGTGGAAGAAGAAGAAGAAGAAGAAGAAGAAGAAGAAGAAGAAGAGCCATTATTATCATTAGTAACATGTGGGCTCTATGTTAGGGCCATAGGTAGTTCCACCACCGAAGGTTTCTCCTTATGAGCTTCACAAATGGTCTTGGATGTAGGAGACGGCGAATCATGCAACATGGAGGATTCGTCAAAAGTGACATCTTGGCTTATAATGATCTTCTTTGTTTCCGGGCACCATAGCCTAAAGCCTTTCACCCCATCTTTGTATCCAAGGAACTTGCATTTCAAAGCTCTGGGTTCCAACTTCCCATTATCAACACGTGCATAAGTCGGGCAACCAAATATTTTTAAATTAGTGTAATTGTTGTAAGAATATTGCAATATTTTTTTGAGATTCACTTAAAATAAAATTTAGTGCAAGTATACACCTTATCCTACTATCGTCTCTTAACAAGTAATAGTGGTACAAAGTACCGGATATCGATCCTCAGGGAAAACTATGAAAGTTCTATCAGAAAAGTCCAGTAATTAAAAGTCAATTTTAGATGGCGAATTTGAAGAAATCTTTTAACGGTCTTATGTTAACACTAGGAAAGTTCAGTTGTGAGAAAAGGCAAAGGGTGAAAAGGTTCATTAGGACAGAAACAAATGATCTGGTAAAAAGATATTATAGCAGTCTCATTTATCCCAGAATTAACATTTAATATAATATTTTTAGGGATTATACATTTTCATACAGTTAATTAGTCGTCAGTTAATTATTTGTAATCTTTAATTACCTGAAATATGCTCAACGATACTTTCAACTATATTTTTCACACCTTTTTACTTTTTCATCGGTCTCGATCCTAACTCTGCTTGCACCCCAAGCTAAGGTTTTAGCCTATCATTGCTTGGTTTTTTCTCACAAAAGAAATAAATACTGAAAAGCAAATACTGAATTCGAGAGTTATGAAAACATGGTGCAACTAATGAAGTTTAAAAAGAAAACTTGTCGCGTAAGTAATTAAAATCTGAAGTGAAGACAGAAATTTAAATTGCAGGAAATTAAATTACTGGAAAGTCAATGCGAGAAATGTAAATAAAGCAGTAAATTGCAGAAAGTAAATGTGTTGTGAGTGCTGCCAGATTTGGTAACTTACGCGGGATGTTTTGTTTGAAAACTAGAACACTTGCAAAAACTTGGAAACAGTAATTTTACTACTTAGAAAAATCACCGTTTGGCACAAAAGGAAATTAATCCAAAAGAACGCCAAATATGTCGGCTTAGTTCTATAAGTAAAATCAAAAGCAACCAAAAGAATTAAAGCAAACTTTTAGTGTATAAAATTGTATCCAAGATTTAGTGTGAAAAGTCAAGTCTAGCAAAGTCAACAAAGTCAAGTTTAGCAAATTCAATCTTAATGTTTGTAGGTTTAATCTTGTAGGTTTTATATCCTTTGTATTAATACCTATAGCTTTGTAAATCATGTAACCAAGTATCACATTGTAATTGTCAGACTTGTGACTTTAATATACTTGTGATTGACTTTCTCTCTCTACTATCTCTCTAGACTTCAATATTAAATTTTGAATTGTAGATTGTTAGTTTGCTTGATTGTAATCTGGGAATACAATTTCATTTGGTATCAGAGCAAACAAGAAGGAGCAGATTCGGATCAGATTTGAAATTTTTTTTAAATATTTTTTGGCGGAATGAAAAACCACTGTTTGATTTCGATTCATATTGTTTTTGCACAATTAAATCAATAATTTGATTTGATTGTGTGCGTTTTATCAATAGGATCAAGTTTTGTTCAGATCACATAGACTAATTTCAACTTTAGATTGATCAATTTGATCAAAATGTTGGTTTCGTGAATAGTTGAAAGTCGAACACTGTATTTCGAATCAATCACTGTAATTTTCGATTTCTTTTGTAATTTCAGTATTGTAATCTTGTTTCGTATTGTATCGTGGAAAAATTCTATGATTTTCATAATCATAAATCAAGTTTTACTTGATTTTTGATCGATCAGGCTTAGAACATGCAAGGAAAACCCAAGAACGCGCAAGATCTGTGAAATGCGCAAGTTCATCGCAAGAATGCGCAAGTTGAAGAATTTGGTCTCAAACGCGCAAAGCGTTATTAGCGAGTTCATAGAACGCACAAATCAAAGCCTGCGTGTTTTGCTCTTTGGTCTGCGAGTTTGTGCGAGATTCCATCTGCGAGTTTTAGCTTGCGAGTTGTTAAACGCGCAAGTAAGCCTCTGCGAGTTCTAGAAACGCGGACGTTACGGTCTGCGAGTTTATCAGAAATAGTGTTTTGCGAGTTTATTCAATCTGCGAGTTTGAGCAAATGTTCATCTGCGAGTTTTAACTTGCGAGTTTGATTAAAAAGCGCAAGTAGGCATTTGCGAGTTCTAGAAACGCGCACGTTACCATTTGCGAGTTTATCAGGAACAGTGTTTTGCGCATTCAAGCATATGCGAGTTTCAAGTTTTTCAGTGGTCTGCGAGTTTTAGTACTTGGTCAATTTTCACCAGTTGTTTCAAATTTGATCAGTGTGAGTCCAAGAATCACTAAATCACTTAGAGAGAGAGAGAGTTGAAGTGCAAAGTCGTTCTTGATATTGAATATGCGTTAATCCTTACACAACACAAAGCCACAAGGGACTTAAATACCCTTGGCTTACACAACACAGTATAACACTCTAAACACAGTATAAGACCAAGCCTATAAATACAATGATTACTATAAAATCAGACTTAACAATCTCCCCCTTAGTAATCATTGGCGCTGTGGTCTTCAAAATTCATCTTCTAAATCAGCTCGGACCATCTAAGTGACTTTGTGAATAAGCTTTTTTGACTAAAAAGAAATTCTTCTCAGCATCTTTCAGTTTGTATAGCCTTTGCTGATTTGACAAGAATGGACCAGTATATAATAAACTTGAAAGAACAATTGGTTCATCAGCTTATGCTCTAGACGACACATCTCTTTCAAATGTTCTTGAATAAGTTGTAATGGTCGGAGCTTGATCAACAAAAGAATAAGTAGCTGAGAGAGTATAGAATCTTGAGCGAATCTTGACCAGCAGATAAACGTTTGAACTCTTTGTCTCTTTAACTTCTCCTTAACTTCTCCCCCTCATGACCTTGATGATCCGGATCAACTTGGTCATGCAAATGTTGGAGACGAGACAACTTAAGATCTGCAAAATCAGAGTAAAGGAGAAATATGAGAGGTTTGCGCTAACTGTTGGTGGCGCAAACTTAGGTTTGCGCTAGCAGAAGAAAGCGCAAAGTTAGGTTTGCGCTAGCAGAAGGATGCGCAAAGCTTATTTTGCGCTAGAAGCTGATGGCGCAAATCTAAGTTTTGCTCTACCAACTGTTGGCGCAAATATGACTTGGAATCTAAAAAAATTTCACCTGTTAAGCTCTTTGACTCCCCCTACACAAATGCACTAAATTTGACAATTCAAGTTAGCATTCATATAGAGAATCAGATACTCCCCCTCGAAAACAGATATTAACTTTCAGAAAAATCTCCTTTTTCACTCCCCCTTGAATAATGCACAAACCCATTTCAAAAAAATATATGAGAACACAAGAATTGAAACATCATAGTAGAAAGAAAAATATACTGAATATGTATTTTGAAACAACTAAACATATGAAATTTTAAACACTAAACAAATTAAATTCCACTCAGTAAAATATTACAGATTTATCCATCAAATGAAATCAAATATATGTTGTTGGATACAGATACAAGTTTCATTGCATATCAAGTTAAACCATGTTCAGTTTCAAAAACTTTCATCAATCTATTGAGTGTGCTAGCATGCGAACTTTGATTAGCTTCAATAAAATGCAATTCTAAAAATATAATAGAGAGCTTTGCATGTACTCACACTAAGCCATCACGAATTAAGATTTTCACAAATTTACAGGTTTATCGCAACTCAAACATATCACCATGTATCATGAGATGTGTGCTCATTAGCATCGTTTAGCATTGTGCACATTGGCATCTTCACATGAGTGTGCTCTTTGGCATCTTTTAAGCTTGTGCACTTTGGCATCTTTTAATCAAAAAGTTTGGTAAATAAAGAACATGTCGTAAACGTAACTTTCTATCTGATCCTATTGCAGGATTTGAGTTAGCCGCTCCCAGACCAGTTGGCCTTAGGGGACTAGGTGTCAAGCACCCCTTGGAACTTACTCTCCCAGATCAGAAAGGCTACATCGATACATCCTAAACCCATTCATACTAGTAAAACATGACTTTCGATCTGGTTCTATAGAAGGATTTGGGTTCGATCACTCCCAGACCAATTGACCTTAGGGGACCAGATGACAAGCATCCCACATAACTTACTTTCCCAAAACAGAAATGTAACAGGTACAAACTTTTAAACTTAGAGATTTCTGTATTTTAGAAATATAATTTTCATCTCAATTACTTAGTTTTACATCTAAGTGCTTAGCCCATATTTTCATTACGATCCATAATTCAGACTTTTTAGGATTTTCAAGCATTGTAAACTATAAATATTCCGAATCACATATCTTTAAAGCAGAATGCAAAAGCTTCAAACATGTTGCTGACTTTTCGACTTTTAAAAGATTTGAAAGTTGAACATATAAAACTTTAACATTAACAAAGCAACTTGAAAATTTATCCTAAACACACATTTTATTCAAACGAAAGAAAATCGGTAAAGCGTTTACTTTATAGAATAAAGTTTGTAAAGATTTAAACATTTAAATTCAAATACCGAGTTTGAAAATTTAAGACAAATGTAAAGAATTTGGCAAATTGATATTTAGTCGAAACAAAATAAAATTCCATAATATTATCTTCCACATAATGTATTATGAATTTATGTCTCAAAAGAAAAAAAATGGGTTGTACAAATTCAGGTTTTGAATGAATTTGCTCAGATTCTTAAAAACATGAGAAAACTAGAAGAACATCATGATCAGATATAAATGCAACAGAATTAAAGTAGATGCACTCACAGTTTTTCATTAGTCAGAAGCTTAATGCGTTGAAGAACGAGTCCTAAACTGACATGTTTAGAAGTCGTAGTCCATTAAAGTACGGGTTCTAAGCTGAAGTACTCAGAAGCCAACTTTCTCTTACTCCCCCTAGACATTAGGTGCCTGTAAATTAGAATCAATTTGAGATTTTGGATCCCACTTGTATTTGGGTCCATGTTTGTTAATTGCAGTTCTAATGGGGAAATACTTGTAAGATTTAACATGAGAAGCACAAGAAATATGATCAGACAAATGAACATAAGAATTAGCAGAAGAGAAAGCATAATCATCTGAACTAGAATCAGAAGAAGAATATGAGACATTTTTGGAAATTTGAAACATTTTCTTTATTGAATATTTTGAAATTTTATTACAGAAAGCAAATGAATCACTTTTATATTGTTTGTCTACATATCTATCCTCATCAATCGTAGAATCATCTGATGTCCGCTTGATTCTCCATATCTTCCTTGAAGGAGCGCTCATAGTCCTATCTGAAAGAATTGAATCAGAAGAATTAGAACTGTCAGAAATGACTTGATCTTGTTTCTTTGACTTCTTTGACCGTCTTCTTTTACGCTTTGGTTTACAATAATAATCATTTAGCGTAAAAGATTCATCTAGAATTTTAGATTTAATATTTGAATCAGAAGAAACAACTTTACCTATTAAACCCAACTGATCAACCAATAAATCTGAATTCACTTCGGAGTCAGAAAAATTTTGAGAAAAGTTTTTTGAATTTAGAAATTCCTTTTTGTTTACTTGACAATCAGAAGAAAGGCCAGAAATAGAATCTTGTTTTTGAGAAAATAATTTTTCTTCAATACTTGATGTCATGAAAGAAAGAAATATAGCAGATTCAATTTCTTTTTGAATATTTTGATCTTTCATTTTATCTTCAAGGTCACTGATTTTGCCTTCTAATACTAATGGAGAAGTATATCTCTCAGAATCATAAAATATTGGAGAGATATTTTCCTTATCAGATTTAGCAGCATATATATCAACAAAATCATCAGATATTGAAGACTTAATGGGAGATATGTCATTTAAACTTCTTCTGCCTTTCTTTGATTTGTCAGGAAAATATTTGGCATTTTCGCTTGTATAAACAAAAGAAATTTCCTTTTTCTTATTATTCATCCTTTTCTCATTTTCGATTTCTAACACTTGTTTTTCATTCATCCAATCAATTTTAAATTGAGGAGCATATTGAGCAAGTGTTAGATAATCATATTTATATAAAGTAGGGGATTTTTCTATCGCATTGTTTAAACAATGTGGATTTTCAAAACCAAGTCCCCATTTTTGTTTTATTGACTCATAACTCCTCGGTTTGTTCAAATAAATAGTTTACTCAGATTGATTCCTTCGATATAATTTTTCTTCCAACTCATTTATTTTATCAGAAATATTATTTTTTAATTTGGTCATTTCAGTCAAAGATTCAAGATAAGTCATATTTGATTTTTCTAAATCATCTAATTTCTTTTGAAAGATGTCTTTTGTATGAATCAAAATAGATTTTTCATCTTTCAAAGAAATTTGTAATTTATCAATCAAATTTGACTTTTCTGAACTTAAATTCTTTTCAGATATTAACTTTGAGCGAAGATCAGATAAAACAGTTATAATAATGTTCATTTGTGAGGAAATGAAAGTGTAATCAAAATCAGAAATTACCTCATCTTCATCAGTGTCATCATCATCATCAGACTGATCATCTCCAATGAAGCACATCTGAGCAGTCTCGATAGAATCAGCTTCGTCTTCAGAGTGATCTAGCCAAAACTCTTCTTCTGCAAGCAACGCAGTTCCATTCTCTCTTTTTTCGGCCAGTTCCATTTTCTTCCTATGTTGAGTCCCGAACTTTCTTCACTCGACACTCCTTAGAGATGTGACCGGGATTACCATAATTGAAGCACGTAACAGGTTTCTTAGCCTCAGGCACTCGAACATTCTTCGACCCAAAAGTGAAGTGAGAAGTATTGGAACTTGAATTAGGTTGGAACTTCTTCTGATAGTGTTAAGAGAGAAGGATCATGGCTTTTTGAAGAGCCTCTCCATCATCATCAGTTGCACCATCATAAGCATTTTCGGATAATGCTTGTTCATATAATTTGCTAGTGAGAAGAGCAACTGTGTCCACTGACTTCTTGTTCTTTTTGTCAAGTTTGGCCTTCTTCTCTATGACTATGCACTCATCTGTCAGTAGAATCTCGTACATCTCTTGGATCTGCATGGTAGATATTCTGACATCATTCCTCAATCTGTGGCAAGATTTATTCCACTCTGGTTACAAAGCATTGAGGAACTTCAGATTTGTTTCCAGCTCAGTCTTTTCCACTTTAATTTTTCTCAGATCATTTATTATCGCACATAATCTGTCATAAACAATTTTCAATGACTCTCCATCCATGGCTTTGAATTCTTCAAAGTTGTTCATGTAACGAGTATGCCGAAGTTGAGTTGCAACTGAAGACCCAAACATAATCTTTTCTAGCTGTTGCCAAATAAGATTAGGATGATTTTTGAAACAATCAATCCTGTTGTATATAGAGTTTGGCAAGGCTAGCATCAAGATAGCCTTTATATCACGATCGACTTGATATTGAGCTAACTCATCGGGTGTATATTCTTTGGTAGGCTTTGATAATCCAGAAGCCAGAATGGGTTTTACAAAAGGTCCATCAGAAAGAATATTCATCATGTCATTTCCGTTCTTTTGACGCTCGATGAAATTCAGAAACCTATCTTGCCACTGAGTAAACTCATTTTCATCAATCAGAACCAGAGGACGATTTTCTGCGCCCAAAGACATCATAAGATCACTTTTGTAGAACTGGGCTTGAAACGCAAACTTTGCAGAATCCAGAGAAAAATCGACAGAAAAATTCTAAGTCTTGAAACAGAAGAACTGGCGCAAACTGAAAATTTGCGTGAGAAGTAGATGGCGCAAATGAAGATTTGCGTGAGCAGTAGGTCGCGCAAAAGAGATTTGCGTGACTTGTTTATGACGCAAATGTTCGTGTGAACAAAATAAGGTGCAAACTTAACTTTTGCGTGACAAAAAGATTGTGCAAGAGATTTGCGTGAGCTGAGGATGACGAGAACCTCTCTTTGCGTGAGAGGTAAATGACGCAAAGTTTACTTTACGTGAGCAGATGTTGACGAGAACCTCTTTGCTTGATAAGGTAGCGCAGAACTGATTTGCGTGACAAGAAGATGATGCAAAATTTACTTTGCGCTAGATGCTAGTGGCGCAAATGTAACTTTGCATGAGCTGTATATGGCGCAAACTAAACTTACGCGAGGTAAAGATGACGCAAATGTAACTAACTTCTCTTGATAAGTAGATGACGCAAACTGAAGTTTGCGCGATACAAGGATGAACGAGTGTAATCTGCACTTCTTGAATGCTAGCACACTCAATAGATTGATGAAAGTTTTTGAAACTGAACATGTTTTAACTTGATATGCAATGAAACTTGTATCTGTATCCAACAACATATATTTGATTTCATTTGATGGATAAATCTGTAATATTTTACTGAGTGGAATTTAATTTGTTTAGTGTTTAAAATTTCATATGTTTAGTTGTTTCAAAATACATATTCAGTATATTTTTCTTTCTACTATGATGTTTCAATTCTTGTGTTCTCATATATTTTTTTGAAATGGGTTTGTGCATTATTCAAGGGGGAGTGAAAAAAGGAGATTTTTCTGAAAGTTAATATCTGTTTTCGAGGGGGAGTATCTGATTCTCTATATGAATGCTAACTTGAATTGTCAAATTTAGTGCATTTGTGATTACAGCTCAACAAAGATTACAGCTGATGTGATTTGATGAAACAGCTCAACAAAGATTACAGCTGATGTGAATTGTCAAATTTGATGAAACAGCTCAACAAAGATTACAGCTGATGTGATTTGTCAATCACCTGTTGATAATTCAACAGAATCAGTCTGTTCTTTCAAAACAGCTTCAAGTTCTATTCATGAGAAAAATGTTTTGAAAAAGAAAAGTGTCAAATCACAAACTGTCAAATCAAGTCAGATCAGACCATCTAATCTATTTTATGACAAATCTGTTGATGGTTCAGCAAATTTTTATGTTAAATCTTTTGGAAAGAATTCGAAGAAAAATCAGATGGTCTGGAGAGTGAAGAGTTCTTCAGATGATGAGAAGATGAAGGACAAAGCATTCAATTCCACAAACAAAGCCAAAAAGAACAAAACACATAAAGGTAAATCTTTTGGTAATTCTGATATGTTTTACTTGACTAATCATTTGATCAGGATTGCTCAGAAGAGAATCTGTTGTTCCTACTATGGAGAGAATGACTTCGTTCAGAAAGAAACTGCTCATAACTGGTACGGTTCTTACATAATTACTTCTCAGAATTATGGATTTAAAAGATATAAATCTAATGAGAAGTGGATTCCTAAATCTAACATACCAGGACCCAAATACCAGTGGGTACCAAAACCTGTCAAATCTGTTTTGCAGGTACCACCGGTCTAGGGGGAGCAGAAACAATGATTCTTGAATAATTCAGTTCAATACCCGGACTTCAAAGTCATGATGTTTGACTTCTAGACAAAACAGTCTAGGACTCGTTCTTCAAAGTTTAAAGAACATAGGCTTTTGAACACAACAATTCAAAACCCGGACCGTAAAGTCAAAGAGTTATGGCTTCTAAACACTTCAGTTTAGAACCCAAACTTTAATGTTAAAGACTATGGCTTCTGATCACATGACAGATCAGGACCCGTTCTTCAATGTTCATATAAGGATATTTTGCTAATATCCAAGGGGAGCTTAATAGACCTAAATCATTCTACCATGATTTGAGGGGGAGCCTAAAAGGTAAATATCTTCTTATCTAAATCTCTGATTGTTTGAAAGAAGAACAACTTTCAAGCATGAAAAACAGTTTCTTAAATGTTCAAACCACTTCTCTATTCTCAAAAGATTTTATGAATTTAGAAGTGTGATTTTAAATGTTTTTCAATTTTGAGCTTTAATGTTTAACTGACCGTGTGTTTCCAAAGATCAATACTTGCGTATTATCTTGTCTATATACTGTAAAGTATTCACACACATCGGTTCAGTCATTCATTTGACATTGTTATTACCATGTCTCATAACGAAACAATTTTTCGATGGTAATACTCCCGTTTGCTTTCAAATGTTGTTGAGCATCAATCATCATTTCTAATCTTGTGCTTTCATTGCTATAATTGTTTATATTTGTTCATATAAACAACATATCCAATTCTTTGATACCCTAACCATTTCATTTGATCTGATTGATACATTGTCAGATTCTCAAAACAATTCTCTTGATTTCATTTCATTCATTCAATATCCTTGTTTTGAGAGATCTTCATTGTTCAAATGCTCAAATTTCATTCATATCTTTAATGAGCATACATATTGACAGTGTTATCTTATCTGTGCTTAACTGTTCAAGTTAAACTGTTAAGCAACCATTCTTTTTAGGACTTACATGGGATTCGTGTGTGAGCTTAAACAGAGCTTCCATGGATTCACGTAAACCAGTGTTTCCTACCCCGGAAGTTATCCTAGAGTGATTGAGGGGTGAGGGATCATAAAAATCAAAGAGTGGGGGAGATAACTCATCCGGTTGAGTTTTTCTCATTGTGTGGAGCGGAAAAATGTAAATGAGAGTTTGGTTAGAAGTGAGCAAAATGTTAAAAAGAAAGAGGGTGTGAGAACAGAATTAAAAGAATATGAAAACTCTGCACCAACCACTTTCTGAGCCGGGCAGCCACCTCTACTGATTGGTTTACATTCTTTAGTAACCATCATTGAAATAGGCAATGATCCCATGCCAACTCTTGCAATTACCCCACCAGCCACTCGTTTCTTTCTTAACAAAGAAATGTTTCATTTTCATTGGGGATGCAGCATATCTGTTATCTGATCTTCACTCGGAAGATTTAGATATTGAAATAGAAGGAAAGTTACCCCACCTTCGCACCTCTTTCATGCACATTGAGTCCGTGTAATATCTGTTACTGTCTCAACAGTTTACACAATTTGAGCCTGATCAAGCTAAGTAGCTTCAATCATTCATACACTTTCACGTACACACAAGGAATACGTTTTCTTGTCATAACATTCATAGAAAATTCCTTCGTGGTTTTTCGATGATTGAATGGAAGCCCTGAGGGACTGAACATCACTAAAGCTCCTTTCCAATGTACATCCGTTGTACAAAGTGGCTCCGTGCTACTTACAGGCATACTAACTGTTTCATCTGTTGATTCAGGGTTACCATGTTTATTATATCTGAATTTGAAAAGATTCTGTTAGAGCACAGATTTATTGGATCCAAGATAATCACTTTCTGAAGATGGAAATTTGAAGTCAAAGCTGGAAAAGTCGACTCTCAACAAATAGTCTAGGTCCTTTGTAATAAATAGTCAAAGTTTGTTTTTGTAATTTCGTTCTTAGTCCTTTTCCTTAAAATAGGTTTTAGGTTTTAATATTAGGTAATTAGGGGTTTGTTTTTCGATTTTTGTTGAATCAGTAGCCGCCGTACAAAATTAAGAGAGAATAGAGGGAGAGCTGCGGCAGAGAGAAAAGAGAGAGAGCTTGATCGAGTTTCAAACCGTGTAACCATTCGATTCGATTGAATAATCATATCAGGTTTGCGTAATCTTATTGCTTAATTATTTTGCTTGATTGAATCGTGAATCACAGGGACACACAATTGGTATCAAAGCCTAAAAGATTGAAATCAAAAAGAATTTTTTTTTTCGGTACTGTTCATCTGTCAAGATTCATTTTTTTTATTGTCTGATTGATCTTTCAAATTGTTATTGATGTTATTGATTGGGTTGTAGTCGATTTGTTTAAACTAGTGAATTGGCAATGATTTATGTGAGTATAACATTGCTTTCGATTGTCAATTTTATTATTTTGGTATTGTTCGGTTTTTCACGAGCAAAACACTGTTTCATTGATTTATTTTTACTAAAAGTGCTTTTTTTGAAATTAGTTGTTTTCAATAAGTTCTAGAGGATTAGGAGATAGATTTGGCAAAGTTTCGTAGTGTAAATCGAAGTCTAGATTGGTTTTTAGGATTTTCAGGGTGGTTTTTCGAAGTACAGGGAAGAACAGCGACTTTGCGCCAGTTCATCAATTTTGCGCGAGTTCATCGTGTGTTTCTCGCCAGATTCAAAGTTTACTTTTGCGTCAACTCACCATAGCGCAAAGGTGACTTTTGCGCCATTGCCTACTAGCGCAAAGGTTCTTTTGCGTGACCTTCATCTCGCGCAAAACTTAGTTTGCGCCACAGGCCCCTCGCGCAAAATTTATCACAAGTCTCGCCATCAGTTCATTGCGCAAAGTCTATCTTCCGCCAACCACGTCTCGCGCAAAGTCCATCTCTCGCGACTTTTATCTCGCGCAAAGATAGTTTTGCGCCACTAAATCTTCACGCAAATGAGTACTCACCAGTTTCTCTCCAACCTCTACTCGCGCAAAACGCAAGGGAGTCAAAGTTCACACGAAGTCCATTTTTGCGCGACCTGCTTCCCGCGTAAAACTCATCAAGGATCGTTACTTCGCTCAAAGTTTCTTTTGCGCCAGCTTCTTCTAGCGCGAACTAGTTTTTGCGCCAACTTCTCTTCGCGCAAAGTTTTGGTTTGCACCACCTGGTGTTCACGCAAAACTCCATCTTGTGCCAGACACTATTAGCGCAAAATCTTCTTTTTGCGCCACTGCCTTTTTGGCGTATTCCTGTCTTTTTGCTCCAGATTCGCTTTTTCTTTATTAATCTGTATTTACTTGATTTTATCTGGACTAACGATAATTTCAAGTTTCTTATCAGTTCTTTGCTAAATCATATCAGTAAGGATGTCATATCGGGAAGCTCTTGCTATCGGAACCGATGTGAAGCCACCAGTACTCTTCAAGGGGGAGTACGAGCAATGGAAGGACAGATTCTTGGATTTCATCGATCAAAATGATTTGAGAGATTACATCAGAAAATCCCTAAAAGAAGGAATCATGACACCTCCAACCAAGGTACTCACTATAGCTGGAGAGAATGGTGAAGAAACAGAGAGAGAGAGTATCCATTACCACTTGGTGAATACTCTGATGAGCAGAAGAGAAGACACAAGGGTGACAAATTGGCAAGATCATTTATTCTCCAAGGCATACGAAATGAAATTTATGTCAAGATTGATATCTATAACGCTATCGGCAAGCAAATGTGGGATCAATTGGAGAAGATGATGATCGGATCTAAAGTCGGCAACTATCTCAAAGTATCCAACTGTCTGAACAATTATAAAGAATTCAAAGCCAAAGTTGGAGAATCACTAGAAGCCACCTATGACAGATTTGTGACATTGTTGAACGAGCTAAGCAAGAACAAGATCAACAAATCTCAAGTTGAGCTGAATGTGAAATTTCTCAGCAACCTCCAGCCTGAGTGGAAGAGATTCACCAGATAGTTGAGGCAATTGAAAGATCTTAATGACATTACACTTCATGAAGTCTATGAAATCCTCCAACAGAATGAGGAAGAGGTGGATGAGATCAAGGCTGAGATGAAAAAGGTTGACAAAGCAGTTGCTGATCCAGTTGCACTTGTGGTCAAGAAGAAGTCTAATAATAAGAAGATGATAGCATTTGAATCAGAAGAGGCTGATAGTGAGGCGAATTCTAACTCTGACGATTGTGAAAATCTAAAGGAATCTATGCTAATGTTAACGAAGGCCTTCCAAAAGAAGTTCTATAAAAAGCCTAGCTCCAACAGTCAGAGGTACTCGTCTGGTCCGAATAACTACAAGCACAAGGAGAAATTTGAAGAAAAGAGACAAGAAGAGAAGAAGAAGTATAGAGCCAAAGAGCCCAAGCAGGAAGAACCGACTAAATGCTACAACTGTGGCAAACTCGGTCATTTTGCCAAGGACTGCCGAAAACCTAAAGTCCGGAACTCCGAATACTACAAGAATAAGTTGCTTCTAGCCAAGCAACAGGAGGCTAGAAAGGCATTAATGACCGAGGATGAATACTGGCTCGACCATTCGGACCAAGAATCTGAAGAAGGAGAGAAGGACGAGACAGCACATCTGTGCTTGATGGGTAAGCAGTAGTCAGAAGTTGAACCTGATTCTGATGACGGAGATAATGAAGAGGTATGTGACTTAACTGAATCTGATTTTCTGAATCAAATGCATGCCATGATGTCTAAACTCCAAGAATTAGAGTCCAAACTTAAGCGTGAGAGAGGTGTCATTAATGAGAAAAATCAATCTATACATAAACTTAGTAATGATATTGCTGAGAAAAATGTATTAACTGAAACTTTGCACAAAAATATAGACACCAACGCGAAAGAAAAGACTATAATTCATAAGGAGTTATCTGAAACTGTCTACAAATATAAAATGTGTGAGTTTGAGTCAAAAGAGATTTCGAAAATAAAATCTTCGCTTTCAAAGCAAAAGAAATTTTTAACTGACAAGGTGAATGCTTTGGAAGAGAAATTATATACTTTAGGTCAAACTGAACACACTATTCATTTGAACAAACCTAAGGAGAAACCTGATTGTTGGGGACTTGGTTACAAGAACCCACATCACCTCAATAAGGGTATATCTAAAGTGCCTGCGTTGTATGACTTTGGATTTATGATATTGGCTCCTCAATATCCGGAACTCAAACCTTTTTGGACTAGTCTGTCTGAAGAGGATAAAGCCAAGGAATATGCTAAAAGAAAGAACACATCTAAAGTTCAACTTCCGTTTCGCTATGAGAGGTTGAATAACAGTTATAGTTCTGATAAATCAAATTTTCTTTCAAATGATTATTTTGAGAGTTACTCTGTAAAAGAATTGGAGGCTAAGCCCATCGAAGGTAAGCTTTACGTTCCTCCTCTAGTTTTGGAAAGTAAAATTTCTGAACTCGAGAATACTCTTACAGAAGAAAGAATTTTGATGGACTTAGAACAAACTGTTTTTTCTACAGTGTTAAAAAATACTGTAGAAAAGGGGTGTTTTAAATGAATGTGTTTTAAAATCTGATGATAGATCTGGTTTACTTGATAATGAGCTTAATTTCTTAAACTCTGATGGTGTTTTAAATGAATGTGTTGCTCAATTTGACTTTTCTACCAAATTTCCGGATCATTCATCTTGTGTTGTTAATTCTTTCGGTTTACCCAGTGTGTTTGAAAGGGGTGACACATCAACAAAAGTTGATAAATCAGTTTCTGCGAAATCGAAGAACGCAAAAGGTAAGAAAAGAAAATCTCAGCTTTCACAGAAACTGATCACCACTGGTAAGTCAAAGAAGAAGCATTCTTTTGAATCTCACAATTCTAACCCAAGAGTTTCAAATGTTTCAGATGTGAGAAAGCAAAGGCATGAAGTTAAGTTGGTACGGCGACCAAAACAGGAGATTGACGAGACCGCTAAATCTAGTTCTAGTTTTAATTTGAATAAAAAGACTTCTAGTAAAGATGAATTAATTGTGGATGTTGCTACTTCTAAATCTAATCTTGTTGATTCCCGCAAGAAATATTCCTTAAAGCAATTATTCTAGTTAGCTCCATCTAATAAAAAGTTTTCAAATTTTGGTGGATATGATTATGCTTCTCGTAAATATTCTGATGTTTGGTATGGATCATATAATGTTTCCTATGATCGTTATCATTCTTCTTATCATTCATATGGTTTTAAAAGACAAAGCAGGCCCAAATTTAAATCGGTGCCTTAATCATGTACTGACACTGTATGTCCCATTTATAAATGGGTACCTAAACCTCTTATTTCCTGATTTGTTTTGTGCAGACCCGTCATATGTGGTACTTGCATAACGGGTGTTCCAAGCATATGACCAGGCAGAAGAGTATGTTGTCTAATTATACAGACAAATACTACGGCACAATTGTCTAATTATACAGACAAATACTACGGCACAATTCGTTTTGGAAATGATCAGTTTTCACCAATTATGGGATATGGTGATGTTGTACACGAAAATGTTACAATAAAGAAGGTGAGCTACGTTGAAGGCTTAGGACACAACCTATTCAGTATTGGCCAGTTCTGTGACAAAGACTTAGAGGTGAATTTCAAGGCCAAGACATGTTCGGTACACACTGAAGACGGGAAAGAACTCTTGGTCGGTACTCGCAAGTCAAACCTCTACACCATCAATTTGTCAAAGGTCCAGGCTGACAATCAGGTATGTCTACTCTCAAAAGCCTCGATGCAACAAAGTTGGTTATGGCATCGACGACTCTCTCACCTCAACTTTCGGTACATCAACAAACTGATCAGTGGAAAGCTAGTGAAAGGACTTCCTGAGCTGAAGTATGAAAAAGAACACTTGTGTACAACATGTGAAAAGGGAAAGATGAAGAGAGCTCCACATAAACCAAAGCCTGAACCAAGTACCAGCTCTCCCTTAGAGTTGTTGCATATGGATTTATGTGGTCCTATGCGAACGCAACGCTTAGGCGCAAAGAAGTACGTGTTAGTTATCGTGGACGACTATACGCGATACACTTGGGTCAAGTTTCTACGGTCTAAAGATGAGATGCCCGAAGTTCTCATTAAATTTCTGAAGACGACCCAAGTCAATCTGCAGGTACAAGTCAAGATTCTCAGAAATGACAACGGCACAGAGTTCAAGAACAAAATAGTTGACGAATATCTCGAATCGGTCGGGATATCACATCAATACTCTGCTGCACGTACGCCTCAACAGAATGGAGTCGTCGAAAGGTGAAATCGTACACTAGTCGAGGTCGCTCGAACTATGCCCAGCCACTCTAAATTACCTCTATTTCTGTGGGATAAAGTTGTATCGACTCCATGTCATACTCAGAATCGCTCCATGATACACCGTAGATTCCAGAAGACTCCGTATGCGTTAATCAACAACCGGACACCTACAATCAAATATTTTCATATATTTGGGTGTAAGTGTTATGTTCTAAACGACAATGAGAATCTTAACAAGTTCAGTGCTAAGGCGGATGAGGGTATCTTCGTTTGCTATTCCTCTACATCTACTGCATACCGTGTTTACTTGAAAAGGTCGAAGACTGTGATCGAGAGCGTCAACGTTACATTCGATGAGGAAATGGCTTCTGAGCATGTCAGTTCAGAACCCGTAATAACGGGAGTACTAGCTTCTGGACCAACCATTCCAGGACCTGCACCGATATCTCTACTGAATCCAACTCCCCGATTCGGCAAGAAGTTCCAGTTCAAATGACTACTCCGACAGTTGAAGTTGTTACCAACACCGAAGAGACAGAAGTAGCTGACTCAGTAGGATCTACTGTAAGGACTGATCAACAGACTGACGAAGTTGTACCTACTGCAACTTCTGTAACTACTACTTCAACTGAAACCCCGATTCATTCTGAACCATCTGAAGGAGATAACAGTGGATTCCTAGATGTTGAACATGATCAATCTACATCTAATCCACTCCCTCATGAACACAAGTGGACGAAAGAGCACCCGATAAGCCAAGTTATTGGAGATCCGTCAAAACTGGTGCAAACTAGGTCTGCCACTTTGAATCTGTGTATGCATGACTCCTTTCTGAGCAAGATCGATCCTACTCGCGTATCTGAGGCCCTTGCCGATTCAGATTAGGTTACTGCGATGCAAGATGAGCTGAATCAGTTTGAAGCACTAAAATTCTGGAGACTCGTACCCAAACCTGAAGGTAAAACCATCATTGGTACGAAATGGGTGTTCAAAAACAAGAAAGATGAAGATGGTACCGTTATCAGAAATAAAGCACGACTTGTTGCCAAGGGATATAGGCAAGAGGAAGGGATAGACTATGATGAGACTTATGCTCCAGTGGCGCATATAGAGGCAATTCGGATGTTCTTAACCTACGCAGCCCACAAGAACTTCACCGTCTATCAAATGGACGTGAAGACAGCTTTTCTGAATGGTGTACTCAAGGAGGAAGTCTACGTCTCGCAGCTAGAAGGGTTTGTGAATCCAGATAAGCCTAATCATGTATACATCTTAGATAAAGCTCTTTATGGACTGAAACAAGCTCCTCGCGCCTAATCAGTTCTTGGTCAAGTCAGGTTTTATAAAAGGTACGATCAATACCACTTTATTCATTAAAAAGGAAAAAGGCGGTATCATTCTTATTCAAATATATGTGGATGATATTATTTTTGGCTCTACAAATCCTAAGTACTGTAAGAATTTTGCAAACCTCATGGTGTCACGTTTTCAGATGAGTATGATGGGAGAGATGAATTTCTTTCTCGGATTGCAAGTCAAACAATTTTCAATGGGGATTTTTATCAATCAATCTAAATACATTATTGATATTCTTCGGAAGTTCAAAATGGAAAATTGTAAACCGACTGGTACCCCGATGGCACCTGGTACTAAGATTGGCACCGATCCTTCGGGAAAGGCTGTTGATGTTAGAACTTATAGAGGGATGATAGGTTCTTTAATGTATCTTACTTCCAGTAGGCCGGATATAATTTTTTCTACATGCTTATGTGCTAGATATCAGGCCAATCCTAAAGAATCCCATTTGTCTGCTATTAAGCGGATTTTCAGGTATCTGAAGGGGACTGCAGATCTTGGTCTGTGGTATCCTAAAGATAGCAGCTTTGAACTAATAGCTTATTCAGACGCAGATCATGTTGGTTGCATGTTAGACAGGAAGAGCACCTCGGGTCATATACAATTTCTTGGTGATAAACTCGTCAGTTGGGCATCGAAGAAACAATTATGTGTCTCCACATCAACGGCCGAAGCAGAATATGTCGCTGCTGCTAGCTGCTGTTCTCAGGTCTTGTGGATGCGAACACAACTGCGAGATTATGGTTTCCATTTCAATAGAATCCCGATGTATTATGACTCGAAGAGCGCTATCGCGATTTCAGCTAATCCTGTTCTGCATACTAAGACCAAACACATAGATGTCAGGTATCACTTTATAAAAGATAATGTAGAAAAGGGGACAATTGAACTTTACTTTGTAAAAACGGATTATCAGCTTGCAGATTTGTTTACCAAACCCTTAGACGAAAAGAGATTCAATTTTCTTGTCTCTAGGCTTGGTATGCTAAATCTTAAGACATAATCAGTGGTTACCTATTAAAGTTTTATTATTGTGTCTTTTCAGCATTTTCTTTATCATTATTTCTGAAAGATATCTGTACTTTAACAGTCTGTTCATGATCTCAGGGGGAGTGTGAGAAGTACCTCATAGATGGTTAATGTTACTTTGAGGGGGAGCATACCTAAATGCATTGTGATTACTGATAACTTGTTAGTGATGCGTGATTTTAGGGGGAGTGTACAAGTCAAAGGAGTATGGCTATGACTTCTGATTACTTTTGATCAGAACTCGTATTTTAATTGTTTTACTGCTTTATGTCATTTTAATTTTTAGTGAATAAAGTTATTTTTTGACTAGACCTTTAGACTTTTGCAGTTTGAGAGATGCTTAAAAGATCATATCTTTATGACTTTAAGCTTGACTTCGTGAGATGTAAGATTGCACGCAAAAGGTATAATTCTTTATCTTTATCTCATCTATGGTTGAAAGAAGGAAAACTTGCAATCATAAGAAAACATGTTCTTCAATGTTCAAACCACTTCCCGATTCTCAAACAGATTTCTTGAATTGGAAGTATGATTTTAAATGTTTTTTGATTCATCTTTGAGCTTTAACTGATCAAGTTAAATCATCTGAGCGACATATGCTTTATAGGATAACATGGGATCAGTGTGCTAGGACTTAAATGAACTTCTATGGATTCACGTTAACCAGTGTCTCCTACCTAAGATGTTAATCCTTTAGTGATTAAATGTGAGAAGTCCAACAGAAATGAGTGTGGGATGTGTGATGAGAGAAAATTGAAAAGAGAGTTTGGTTAGCTATGAGCTTAATGATTAAAAGAAAGAGGATGAGAGATCAGAGTAAAAGATTATTAAACTCTGCACCAACTACTTTCTGAGTCGGGCAGCTACATTTCTAATGATTCACAATTCTTGGTGATCATTATTGAAACAGGCAACTAGCCCATGCCAACTACATCAAGAGTACATATGCTATCTGAAAATCAGATAGCATATGTACCGCTCATTTTCTTCTTAACAAGAAAATGTTTCATTTTCAAAGGGGACGCAGTACATATGCTATCTGATTTTCATTTGGAAAATCTTGATATTGAAAAGAAGGAAGTCTGCCCCACCTTCACACTTCACTAATGCACATTGAGTATGTGTTTAACTACCTGTTGTCTTAGTGGTTTACACATTTTGAGCCTTATAAGCAATCATCGCGTGCTTAATTCTTTCTATCACTTGCACGAACACACAAGGAATTTGTTTCTTTGTCATAACGTTCATAGAAATTGCCTTTGTGTTGTTTCGATGATTGAATGGAAGCCCTGGGGGAGTGAACATCAAAAATATCTTTTCCAATGTGTATTCGTTACACACAGTGACTTCGTGTTACTGACAGGCATTTTTTACTGATTCATCTGTTGATTCAGGGGTTATTTTCCAAATTTGGTCTGGATTTGCAAAGATCTGGATGCACATCTTTATGAATTGACGGATAATTCGATGTTCTGTATGCAAGATCAGTGGTCAAACATTTCTTGAAGAAGAGTTTTGATGAACTCGTTGCTCTTTTCATCAAAAAGGGGGAGAAGCATCAACCAAGAAATGGGGAGAACACAAGTTTTTGGATGAATTTCTGAAGATATGTTGTTTTTGAAGAAAGTTTTCTTGAAGATGATTTGCTAAAGCCTTCCGAGCTGTAACTGGAGATAATTTCTTTCCAAGATATTTTATTCTCATTGTTTGAGAAGATTGCTACTTTCTGAAGACAAAGAGGGAGATTGCATCTTCTGAGCTTAAAACAGAAGATTGAATTGCTAAATCTTTTTAGTAATGATTTATTGGTTCCAAGATAATCACTTTCTGAAGATGGAAATCTGAAGTCAAAGCGGGAAAAGTCGACTCTCAACAAATAGTCTAGGTCCTTTGTAATAAATAGTCAAAGTTTGTTTTTGTAATTTCGTTTTTAGTCCTTTTCCTTAAAATAGGTTTTAGGTTTTAATATTAGGTAATTAGGGATTTGTTTTTCGGTTGTTGTTGAATCAGTAGCCGCCGTACAGAATTGAGAGAGAATAGAGAGAGAGAGCTGCGGCAGAGAGAAAAGAGAGAGAGCTTGATCGAGTTTCAAACCGTGTAACCATTCGATTCGATTGAATAATCATATCCGGTTTCCGTAATCTTATTGTTTAATTGTTTTGCTTGATTAAATCATGAATCACAGGGACACACAGATTCAGATATATACATTTCATGAATTGACGGATACTCAGATCAAAGGGCAGAGAATGTCAAATGTATCTCAAAGGGGGAGAATATTTGTAAAAGGGGGAAGATTCAAAGAAAGTGCTGAAATTGAGAAAGTTTTGATGATAATGATGCTCACAATCATCAAAAAGGGGGAGAAATCTACGAAGGTCAATTTCAAGTCAATTTCAAAGTCATGAAGAAAGTTCAAAGTGAGAAGACTTGTGGAGAAATCTACAAAGTTCAAGAAAGTTCAAATCTGATGAAAAGAAATCATTGTCAAAAGATTCTGAAGACAAGTCCAAATTAAGATGATTTGAGAAAGTTTGTTTTTCCAAAGACGGTCAAGAGATCAAAGAGATGAAGATACAAAGTTCAAAGATTCCTCAAAAGTTTAAAGATGAAGGTTTCAATCATGTTTCAAAGTTTTCAAAGAAGTTTCAAAGATCAAAGGAATTTCAAAAGTTTTAAGAATTCAAATTCGTGTTCAAGACTTGTTGACTCTCTAAAGATGCAAAGTGCAAAAGACTTTTCAAGATTCTTCAAAGACTGAAGACTGTCAGAGCTTCAAAGGTAAAAGTTGTCAGAGTCAAAAGTTGAAGAATCAAGCGCTGAAGACTAGTGTCAAATTTTTATTAAATCTTGAATACAAAGGGGGAGAATGTTAGTGTATAAAATTGTATCCAAGATTTAGTGTGAAAAGTCAAGTCTAGCAAAGTCAACAAAGTCAAGTTTAGCAAATTCAATCTTAATGTTTGTAGGTTTAATCTTGTAGGTTTTATATCCTTTGTATAAATACCTATAGCTTTGTAAATCATGTAACCAAGTATCACATTGTAATTGTCAGACTTGTGACTTTAATATACTTGTGATTGACTTTCTCTCTCTACTATCTCTCTAGACTTCAATATTAAATCTTGAATTGTAGATTGTTAGATTTGCTTGATTGTAATCTGGGAATACAATTTCACAAACGAACCTTGAATACTTTAGAAGTTACTTGGGACTTGCTTCAACAGATTACTACTAGCCACGTGTTACAAAAGAAATGATGCACAAGTAACAAACGATTTTAAAGACTAAAAGAGTTTTGAGAGAGCAAAAACATACCAAGTGAAAATTCTTAAGTAAGCAATTGTAATCAAAACAAATGTGACTGAACACTTTAGAAATCGTTGGGAGATCACAAGCAAGGCCACGGCCTCAAGGTGATGTTTTGGTGTTCGAAAATGATTTGTAGCAAACAAGAAACAATTCAAAATAAACCACTAACACTTATAATAAAAGAAGGAATTATAAATCAAAACACTTGTATTCTTCAAAGCTTGTAACAACTATCCACCAAATTACAAGTAGTAAACCACAAATGCATGTTAACCAATCGAATTGCTTAAGATGTATGACCACAAAATGCCTTGTTCAAAAGTGTTCTTGATTAAAAGATCCTAAGATATCTCAAACATAATACTTGCATTCTATTTATAACAAAAATTATACTTTGCTTCCAAGTTAGGTTGCAATCCAAGTAACAACTCCATAGGCCAAGCCCATTTCTTTTCTTTCAAAAAATTTGGCCATAGGGATGAGCCCAAGCAAACGGCCCAAATGATCAAACAACAATCCAAGTTTTGAGCCCAATTACGTCAACCAAAATCCGAGAGAAAGCCTTCTTTAAGCCCAATTTCTATTCTTCATTGCTTCACCGGAGTCTCGACAATCCTGGAAAATAAAAAGATAAAAATAATCATAAGAGACTAGACTAAAATTCAGCAAATCATTAATAAATAAACAAAACCTAAGTATATCCTAAAAGGGTGTAAAATAAAATAAATAAAGACTCAATTCCTAATTTGGGCAAATAAAAGACTCCTAAGTGACACAAAAAGTGATGTTTTAGGGTTAATAAATTAACACCTATCAGTAATCGGTCGGTGATCCGTTCCAAATTTCCATGGGAGTCTTCTTCTCAACAGCAACGGAAGGACACCGATTGATGATATAACAAGCGGTAAAAGCTACTTCTGGCCAAAAGGACTTGGGCATTTTAGAGTTTGAAAGCATTCATCGAACTTTCTCAAGAATGGTGCGGTTCATCCTTTCAGCTACACCAACTGTTGAGGAGTACGGGCAACGGTATGATGCCTTGTAATGCCTTCCTTCCAACAATAGGCATTGAACTCCTACGAGCAAAATTCTAAACCATTATCTGTTTGGAGATATTTTGATCCTGTTTCACCGTGACCAAAGTTATCACCATTTTGAAGTTTTGAGCAATTTTCCATATCTTGAAAACAAGTTGAAATTCATAGCCCTTCATAAACTCAGCTCATTTATCTAAATTAGAAATGCACAATCACCAACTACCTAGGTTTGCCTTGTCACTAACAATAATTATCAAAGTATCCAGGTTAGGGATTTGAAGTGCATTTTGGATTTTTCTTGCAATGTTTTGCGTTTTACACAGTCTCTCTTTTTCACTCAATGGCACATTTTTACTGCCAATTATCTCATTTTGAGACAAAATTCGAAAATTTTGGAAACTTTTGGTCTCTTTTGACTCTTGGTGCCTTTGGCACATTCTCATGCAAAGTGAATAGGTCTATGCCCTTTGATTTTCATTTATGGGGTGCTTCGCATTGATTTTTCTACTGTTTAGTGCTAATGAGCTTTGAGTGGCTTTTGTGTGTTTATGATTCACAATGAGGTGAGATTTGACAAATTCAGGATAGATTGTACCCCCCCCCCCAAACTTGAAGGATACAATGCCCTCATTGGATAAAAAAAGGTCTATGTGTGCAGGCTAGAACAAAGAATGGCCTATTGATGATTCAAGTTAGTAAACTAGCAAGTTGTTGGTGAAGTTGTGATAACAATCCATAACTTAAGTGCAATACATCAGAGATTATTATCGTTATATACTCAAAGGTACAAGATATGAAACTGTTAGGTCCAAGAGATCAAGATTGATTGAATGATTAATAATTGACAAGAGATTAGGGATGGAAATCTGTAGTTTTATTGACATGAAAATAAACTAACTACAGAGAGCAGATGGATTCGTATAGCTACATTGTGAAAGTAAAAATTGCAAACAAATGAACATACAGACTCTTATTTATACCCCAAAACCCTTGTACACCATAAGCCCAAACCCATTAGAAGGCCCAACACACAATACATGTAGATTACTTTACTAAACTTCCTAAATAGAACATATTTATGTTCTAACATTCTCCCCCTAAGTTTTGTAAAGTAATCATTCTCTGTTCAGCTCCAGCTTCAGCTCCTCTCCCCCTTCATTTCTTTATAAAACTTAGCGTTGCATAAACTTCAAAGCTCCTCTAGCTCTTCCTTGAAAGTAGCTCTTATCCTTGAAGTTTCAACTATAATACCAGATCTGATGTAGACCATAACCTCGACTGAGGGCACATAAAGACAACTTTTGACTCTTGTAAACCCAACACATTCCGTATCCCCACAAGAATAATATGTAGATTACTTTACTGATGTAAACCAAGTTCATCTTCAGTGTATAACATCTGATCTGTCTTTGAACCTCGAATTGAAATAAGAGTTCAACTTAAGAACTTAATCTGAACAGCTTAAGGGCGGTAGCATCCGGTAGCAATACTACAAGACAAGGGTTAGAAGGCAAGCACTATTCAACAACTGATAGAATATGCTCATTTTCTGAATGCTTTCCAGAATACTGAACAATCAAACCCATAACTCCTTTCTTCAAGAATCAGTTGGATGATTATAAGCACTCAGGATTCTGAATCATAACTCAAGCATCAAAACAGTGATTGCAGTCGCTCACACTGCTGAGTGATCAAGTCAGAAGAATGATAAAGTGCTCTCAACATTCTAACCACAAAAGAAGCTCTCCAGAATGATGATTGCAAATGCTCAGTCAACTAACTCAATCCAATCAGAGACTAAATCCTCAAATCCAGAATCTGAAAAACTTGAAAAGCATGAGCACTCGTGAAACATAGATCAGTTGCTAAGGATATGTGACCAACATATGATAAGAGTGATGTCACATATGCATTATGCGTAAAAAGCTCGGGAACAGGGCAAACTTGTAGCAAACTGGGTTCAGAACAATCAATTTTCTCAAAAACATCAAAAGTTTTCGCATATCAGTAACAATTCGCAGATCACTATTCATTGAAGCACAATTCGCATGATGGTATAGCCGAAAACTCCACAATTCGCATAGGCCTGCGTGCGAATTCTTACTTTTCGCACGCGCCTATGTGCGAATTCCTCACATCTCGCATGACTCACATCTGCAAATTCCTTCTTTTCGCATCACTCACATATACGAATCCTTAACTTCTCACAGCACTCATGCATGAGAATTCTCTACTTTTCGCATCAAACATCTGTACGAATTCCACACTTAACAAAATTTCATCTTCAAAGAATGTTATCATGCGAATTCTTAAACATTTCGCATATAACTCTTGTGTGAATTCTATACTTAAGAAAAAAAATTCATCATCAAAGATCGTGTGAATTCAAGCATGCGAATTCTTCTAACTTTTCAACATGCGAATTTCAGTGTGCGAATTCTTCCAAAATCTTCTTTATGTGAATTCTTTCCATGCGAGTTCTTTGAAATCATGCGAGTTCTTCATCTGATCATGCGAGTTTTTGGATCTCGAATGTTTTTCACGATTTCTTCAAATTAATTCTTCAATACTTCGAATTTTGAGATGATCTTTTGAGAGCAGTTTTGAAAATAACTTTGGAGCACATTTGTTGTTGATGATCTTGTCTAAATTCGACTCTAAAGCTTACTTCGATCTCAACCACAGTGATAGAAAAGTTTCGAACAAAAAGTCTCAAATTCGATCCAATTTATCCAGAATTGTTGGAATTAAGCATAATCATTGATTCCATGAAGTTCGTCTATATTCTCATAATCAAATTAACATCAAAGAACATCCAAATTCACAACAAATACTAGAATTCGAAAATTTTCAACATTGACTGTTCTTCAATCAACTCGATCTCGATCGTGCGATGAATGATTCGTCGTTAGGCTTTGATACCACTTGTTAGGTCCAAGAGATCAAGATTGATTGAATGATTAATAATTTACAAGAGATTATGGATGGAAATCTGTAGTTTTATTGACATGAAAACAAACTAACTACAGATAGCAGATGGATTCGTATAGCTACATTGTGAAAGTAAAAATTGCAAACAAATGAACATACAGACTCCTATTTATACCCCAACACCCGTGTACACAATAAGCCCAAACCCATTACAAGGCCCAACACACAATACATGTAGATTACTTTACAAAACTTCCTAAATAGAACATATTTATGTTCTAACAGAAACTGTGATGTGCAAAAATGATTGATGAATACAAATGGTAGTGGTGAAAACAGTTCTAAAATCAATTCCCAATCTAAAAAGTGAAAAATACAAGACAGAAGACTTCTAATCTAAAAACATAAAATAAACAAGATAAAGGGGAAACTTCAGAACCTCTCCTACTCAGGATGAGTATGAGATGTAACACCTTGCAACTGCATTAGAGGCTCTGGGAAAGGTGGGATGTCGTCCAGAGCTCTGGGATCTTCCTTCAGAGCTCTGTGATCTTCCTTCAGAGCTTTTCTCCTCCAAGCCTCATTTTTTCTTCTCTCATAGCTCCACCATCTCTCTCTCTCCTCCTTCATCAGCTTGAAGTTTTCATTCACTTCCTTCAGCCGTCTTTCCAATCTCTCTGTCTTCCTCTGAAAACTCCTTCTGATGATCCTAGTCTGTTCCTCCATGTGTTCTAACAGAGTAACATTACCTAAACCTTCATTGGCACGTTTATTCATAGATGGGTGATTGATTCTGAATAACCTTCTTAGGTTTTTCATTTCCATAGCCCTCATTTCCTTGGGGAAGGTGTCAGTGGTGAGCTTGATAACTCCAGCCTCTTCCATTAGGCTGTGTATGATGGAGGGGTATGGCAATCTGGCATTGGTTCTAACTAGGCTACTCTTAATATTATGACTTATGAATCTACCTACATTCAGAGGATGTCCCTCCAAAATGCAGTATAGAAGCAACACCCTTTCCATGCATAGATTAGTACCATGTGTTGTAGGGTGCAGGGTGTGTCTAACAAAATAAAACCAAATATTGGCCTCTGGTTTCAAACTGTTGGTCTTAAGGGTCCTATTTCTTCCCTTTACATTCCATGTGATTCCGTCTAAAACTATCCTATTCAAGATTCTCTTAAGCTCATCCTTACTCACTCCGGCCATTAACTTATCAAATTCCGACACAACAGGGGGATCTATGTTTAGCAGTTGGTTGATTCTTGCGGTTGAGTAAGATATTGGTTTATGTCTTACTATTATCTCTGTGCTATCAGAGATGGCCACTTCTGAGTAAAAATCCCTAACCCATTCTAGATTGTATGACTTTGGGACAGAGCAGAACTTTCTCCACTCCAACTTATGAATCACAGATGCGATCTCAGGGTAAAGGGAGAATGACTTGGTGTCAAATCCCTTGGGAGTCTGTCCTAACTTGTCAGAAAAATATCCATACTTTCTTCTAGCTAAAACACAACTAAAGAGCTCATCATAAGTAGGAAGATCAAAGTCATTACCTCTTGTAGTAGGTCCAGCTGTCCTGATTGTGTTTCTTCTGTTGATCTTGGTCATCTATCGAGTGACTCTAGTGGTGGTGGTGACAGCTTGCTTGTCCAAGTCAGTGAACATTCTCTTTTTGGTGGCACAACTCTTGCCACAGCTTTGCCCTTGTCCTTCCTTCTTGTTTCAGCATCAACTGGAGCACTGGCTTAAGGCTCCTCAGAAGGTGGGGCATCACCATGGGTGGGGGTGTTGTGCTCTGGAGTCTGGGGTGGAGTGTTTTGAGTAGTAGAGATCTGAACTAGCTTTAGAGCTTGGGCAGAGCTCTGAGGTATAAGGGTTGGAATGGACGATGGTCCGTCTTGATCTTGGTTCTAATGATTTTCGCCTATCTTTAGTATGGATTCAAAAAATGGTGGTGGTGAAGGGGCAATGGGTTCTCCTATTGAGTTCAGAAGGATTAAGTTAGCAGTGCTTGTGAGAGGTAGGTATCGGGGGTCTCTAAAGTCAGGTGCAGCAAGGCTTAGGTCAAGGTTGGAAGTGCTGATGTTGGCAACAGAGGCTACATTGTTCAGAGCCAGGGCCTTTTCAGAGGGTCTCTAAAGTGCGGGTTTTGAAATGACTCCAGAGGGTCTCTGAAGTCCCATCTCTGGAATAATTCCAGAGGTTCTCTGAAGTGGTGCCTCTAAAGGGTGTTTAGAGGGGCTCTGAAATTGCGCCTCTGAATTGATCTTGGCAGGCCTCTGAAGTTTGGCCTGAGCTTCAATAGCGGCAAACAACATAGCGAATGGATTTTCGTTTTCGTTGGGTGGAGGAACAAAATTGGAACCTTCAGTTGGGGGAGATGAATCCGTTCCTTACTCAGGGATTGCCTCAGGGTTCCTTCTGTTTATGCGTCGATTGTTTCTTCGAAGGATGGGAGGAGGTGGTGCTTGGTTCACATTGCTTCTGTGTCCCAATCTTCTCCTTGCATTGGATTTTGTGATGGCCATGGTTAAGAGTTTGCAAAGATGGAGAAAGGAATGTAAGTTTCAGTCTAGGTGATGATCGAGAGAATGGTTGCTTCGAGGTTGAGAGCAAACTGGAGGTGTAGAAAGCAAATGGTGAGGACAATGGCTTCAACGGTGTGGTATTTAACGGGATTTTGTAACTTAGAGGGCAAGGGTTGTGAATGGATGTGTTCGCCGGCGGTAACAATATATGGGGGAGTGTGAGTGATGATGGTGATGGAAGTTGCAGGGGTGGTTTATGATAGAGGAAGTTTGTTTTCAAACAAAGTTGTCCCTTCGGCTCCCAGGTTGGTACATAGAAGATAGTACCCGCCTAAAATCTCCCTGAAATGTATTAAATGAAGCCGCCTGATGTGGCCTTTTAGCCGACAATTAATCTCCATTTTTTTTTAATCCAACTGTAATCTTTTCTTAAACGTTCCAATCCTACAAAAATAAGCATTTAAATAAATCAAAAACAAAAATGTGGCCCGTTTCTCTTATCCATAAACTTGGGTTGGATCGGTCTTTCTTTTCTTTTCAAATCAGTTCAACATAAGCTCAATATAAGAAATAGAAGCAAGTAAAATAAAATAAAATTATACTAATGAAGAAATAAAATGAACAAATAAGAAAATTATTTACAAACTTTTGGTATTGATCCCCGACTTCTAATTTACCAGATGAACAACCTCAGAAGGTTGTTGCAAAATTGCCGAGTGTTAGATCACAGATTTATTGGACTCAAGATCATCCAATCTGAAGCTAAAGCTGGAAAGTCACTCTCAATATTAGTCTAATGTTAGTTTCTAATAATTGTCAAAGTTAATTATTGTATTTTATTATTATTCCTAAATATCTTTTTATTAGATATTTTAGGATATTATTATTTTAGATATTATGTTAGTTGTTAGGTAGAAGTTAGATATTATCTCATAATATAATTATCATCAAGAAAACTGTTCATCCAGAGAGAAAAACAGAGAGAGCTTCAAAGAGAAAACCGCAAACATCAAATTTGTAATCCGTGGTTTGTAATCTAACAGGTTGGTTTATCATATATTTGTGATTGTGTTTGTTTGATAACAACTTGATCAAAGATAAGGGACCGACAATTGGTATCAGAGCTTAAAACCATATTCAAATCAAAAACTAGAACTCGACATTGTGTTCTTCAAAATAAAAATCATTTTTGAGTTTTAGTGTGTTATTGGAGTTGAAATCGATCAGGCTTTGATCGAATAGTGTTCTAGATCGATTGGGTATAGTTTAATTTCAGTATAGCACTTTAATCGATTCCAATTTTGTGATTTTGGTGTCTAACAGTTCACGAGTTCAAACTCACTGTTCCATCGATCAAATCTTCAAAAAGTGTTTGTTTTTTAAATCAAAAGCTTGTAATCTGTTCTAGAAGTGTTAGTGGTCTATTTGTCAAAATTTGGGACTGCTAATCGAAGTCTAGGTAGGTTTATTTGTGAATCAATCATTGTTCGAAGCTACAGGGATGAACTCACAAGATTGAAGTTTTGCGCCAGTTCATAAGCGACTCAGTGCTTAGCGCAAACCTCCATTTCGCGCGACCAACTACTCGCGCAAACCTCCAGTTCGCGTGACCTACTTTTCGAGCAAACCTTCATTTCGCGCCATCAACTCTTCGCGCAAACCTCCATTTCGCGCGACCTTCTTCTCGCGCAAGTATCTAGTTTGTGCCACCCACTTCTCGCGCAAAGTTCTTCTTCGCGCGACCCTCTTCTCGTGCAAAATTCCTCAAGGGTGTCAAAGTACTTCACGCAAACTTGTTTTTGCTCCAACTCCCTGTAGCGCAAAGTCTCTTTTGCGCCAGCCTTGCTTAGCGCAAATTGTGTTTGCGCCAGTTCCTGACTTAGTCTTTCTGAATCGATGACATCAAGAGAAGATCTAGCTATTGGAAGTGATACAAAACCACCAGTACTCTTCAGGGGAGAGTATGAGCAGTGGAAAGATCGGTTCATAGACTTAATAGAAAGACATGATTTGGGTGAATTTATCAGGAAATCTTTAGAAGAAGGAGTTATGCCATATGTTATGAAGACTCATACGGTTGGGACTGAGGAGATACCATATCAACTTAAGTTTGATGAACTCGATGGTGAAGACCTAAAGAGAGCAAGAGCTGATAGATTAGCAAAGTCTTTCATTCTTCAAGGCATTACTAATGAAATATATGTGAAGATTGACAGCTACAAAGCTACAGGCAAACAGATGTGGGATCAACTTGAGAAAATGATGCTTGGTTCAAAAGTTGGGAACCAGCTCAAGATATCCAACTGCCTTAACAACTATGAAGAGTTCAAAGGCAGAGTTGGAGAATCTCTAGCAGAAACATATGACAGATTTGTGACCTTGCTGAATGAGTTAAGCAAGAACAAGATCAATAAATCACAAATAGAACTGAATGTCAAATTCCTCAGCATCCTTCAGCCTGAATGGAAAAGGTTTACAAGACAGATGAAGCAAATAAAAGATCTGAACGATATTCCACTTCACGAGGTATATGAAACCCTCAAGCAGAATGAGGAAGAGATGGATGAGATCATGGATGAAAAGAGACAGTCTGAGAAGACAGTTGCTGATTCAATTGCTCTTGTTGTGAAGAAGAAGAAGAAGAAGAAGAAGAAGAAGAAGAAGAAGATGATGATGATTGTGTCTGAATCAGAAGAGGTTAAAAGTGAAGTGAACTCTGACTCTGACGACTGTGAAAAACTAAAGCAGGCTATGCTTATGTTGACCAAGGCTTTTCAAAAGAAGTTCTAAAAAAGCCTAGCTCGAACAGTCAGAGGTATTCATCTGGTCCTAGTAACTATGTTCACAAGGAGAGATTTGAAGGAAAGAGGTTAGAGGAAATCAACCATCAAGGGGGAGTACATATTTGTCTGAAATTTTATGCATCCAACAGATATGATGATCTACATTTGAGGGGGAGTTAATGCATATTTTTTCACTGATAATTTTTCTGATGCATAATTTCAGGGGGAGTAAAAGAATTATGACTTCTGATTATTTCAGATCAGAACTCGTACTTTCATTGTTTTACTGCTTTTTGCATTTTAATTTCTGTGAATAAAGTTGCTTTGACCTTGACTTTAAGACTTTTGCAATTTGAGAGATGCTTACACGTTCATATCTATTATGACTATACGCTTAACTTCATGAGATGTAAGATTGCACGTAAAGGTATACTTCTTTATCTTCATCTCATATATGGTTGAAAGGAGGACAACTTTCAATCATAGAAAACATTGTTCTAAAATGTTCAAACCACTTCCCGATTCTCAAACTGATTTCATGAATTGGAAGTGTGATTTTAAATGTTTTCAAGATCTATTTTGAGCTTTAACTAATAAGTTAAACCATTTTGAGCAACACATGCTTTCTAGGAAAACATGGGATTTCATTGTGCTAGAACTTAACACAACTTCTACGGATACACATTAACCAGTGTTTCCTACCCAAGAGGTTAATCCATAGTGATTGAGTGTGAGGAGTCGAAAAGAAATGAGTGTGGGTTGTGTGATAAGGTATACAGAAAAAGAGAGTTTGGTTAGAATAAGCTTAATGTTTAAAAGAAAGAGGGTGTGAGAACAGAGTTAAAAAGAATATCAGAACTCTGCACCAACTTTTTCTGAGTCGGGCAGCCACAATTCTAATGTTTCACAACTCTTTGGTGAACATTATTGAAACAGGCAACTAGCCCATGCCAACTCTTGATTAACCACGCCAGCTACTCATTTGTTTCTTAACAAGAAAATGTTTCATTTTTCAAAGGGGAAGCAGCACATAATCTATCTTATTTTAATTTGGAAAATCTGGATATTGACAAGAAGGAAGTCTGCCCCACCTTCGCACTTCAATCATGCACATTGAGTCTGTGTTTAACTTACTGTTGTCTCAGTGGTTTACACAATTTTGAGCCTATTAGCAATCATCAGTGCTTAAATTCTTTCTATCACATGCACAAACACACAAGGAATTTGTTTCTTTGTCATAACGTTCATAGAATTTACCTTTGTGGTGTTTCGATGATTGAATGGAAGCCCTGGGGGAGTGAACATTAAAAAGCCCCTATCCATTGTGTACTCGTTACACACGGTGACTTAGTGTTACTGACAGACATTTTAACTGTTTCATTTGTTGATTCAGGTGTTACACGATTATTTTGTTTGGATTTGCAAAGATCTGGATGAATATCTTTTGGATTGACGAATCAGAGGCTCCTTATGAAAGACATTTCTTGCTAAAAGATTTTGATGAAATCGTTGCTCTTTTCATCAAAAAGGGGGAGAAGAGCTAATCAAGAAATAGGAGAAGAAATGGGAGAGAACAAAAGTTTAGAGAAATGTCCAAGATCGAATTCTTCAAAGACAAAGTACTCTGAATACATGCTGATTTGAGAGAAATTTTCTTTGAAGATACATTGCTAAAGAATTCTGAGCTAAAACTGGAGATTATTATATATTGAAGACAAAGAAGGAGATTGCATCTTCTGAGCTGAAAGAGAAGACAGAATTGCTAAAATCCTTTTAATAATGATCTTGATCCAAAGGGGGAGATTGTTAGATCACAGATTTATTGGATTCAAGATCATCCAATTTGAAGCTAAAGCTGGAAAGTCACTCTCAATATTAGTCTAATGTTAGTTTGTAATAATTGTCAAAGTTAATTATTGTATTTTATTTTTATTCCTAAATATCTTTTTATTAGATATTTTAGGATATTATTATTTTAGATATTATGTTAGTTGTTAGGTAGAAGTTAGATATTATCTCATAATATAATTATCATCAAGAAAATTGTTCATCCAGAGAGAAAAACAGAGAGAGCTTCAAAGAGAAAACCGCAAACATCAAATCTATAATTCGTGGTTTGTAATCTAACAGGTTGGTTTATCATATATTTGTGATTGTGTTTGTTTGATAACAACTTGATCAAAGATAAGGGACCGACACCGAGTGATTGAAAAATGGTTTAATTCTTTGGCCATTCACTTTGAAAGTGCTACCCTTTTCTGGATCAATTAACTCAATAACACCGTAACGGTATACTTTGCCAATTTGGTAAGGCCCAGTCCATCTAGAGTTTAACTTTCCAGGAAACAGTTTAAGTCTAGAATTAAACAAGAGGACTTGTTGACCTGCAGTGAATTCTTTTGGAATTATTTTCTTGTCATGCCATTTTTTTGTATTTTCTTTATATAATTTGGCATTTTCATAGGAAAAAATCCTATGTTCTTCTAATTCACACAACTGCAAAGATCTTTTCCTTCCTGCCTCATCTAAACTCACATTGAGTTCCTTAATGGCCCAATAGGCTTTATGCTCCAACTCTAGAGGTAAATGACAAGCTTTTCCGAAAACAAGCTTATAGGGAGACATTCCAATTGGGGTTTTGTAAGCAGTCCGATAGGCCCATAGAGCATCATACAATTTGGAGGCCCAGTCCTTTCTATGAGGTTTGACTACCTTGGCTAAAATTCCTTTTATCTCCCTATTCGACAGCTCAGCTAATCCATTGGTTTGAGGATGGTAGGTTGTGGCTACCCTATGCTTAATGTCATATTTCTCAAGGGCTTCGTCTAACAAGTTGTTTATGAAGTGAGTACCCTCATCACTGATAATGGCATGAGGTGTACCAAATTTGGTGAAAAATGTGCTTTTGTAGGAACTTGATAACAGTCTTAGCATCATTGGAATGGCAAACCATGGCTTCCACCCATTTAGACACATAGTCTACAGCAACCAAGATGTAGGAACAATTATTGGACATGGGAAAAGGTCCCATAAAGTCTATACCCCAAACGTCAAATAGTTCTATTTCTAGAATTCCATTTAAAGGAATTTCATTTCTGTGGGAAATATTCCTACTTCTCTGACACTCATTACAACTTTTTACAAAGTTGTAAGCATCATTGTGCAGAGTAGGCCAGAAAAATCCTGATTGCAAGACTTTAGCAGTTGTTCTACTTCCTCCAAAGTGTCCTCCACATGATCCTGAATGGCAGTGCTGAAGAACTGATGTTATTTCCTCCTTTCATATGCACCTTCTAACCACCTGATATGCACAAATTTTAAACAAAAAAGGTTCATCCCATAAATATTTCTTTGAATTATAGATGAGCTTCCTTCTTTCATGCTTATTGAGCTCCTGGGGAATAATCCCACAAGCTAAATAGTTAACAAGATCAGCAAACCAAGGCATTGTAGAATGTTGTAGGATTACTAGTTGATAAACAATCACACAACACAATACAGATCAAGAGATAATAAATCAGAATAACATACCACAATCCCTTGATTAATCAATGAAAACCTTGTGTGTGTTCTTGGTACCTTGAATGTGCGATTACTGGTTACAGAGAAAACAGCTACCTCACTAATATGATAATTATCGTAATATGAGGATTAACCTAAAAACCTAATAACAAAAACATTATATACTTAGGCCTAATGCCTAATGGGCTTATGCTTAATACTTAACGGGCTTGAGGCCCACGAACAAACTAACTATATAATAAATACAAAATACCCCCTAGAGTAAGAAATAATCTTACAATTTAGACCCCCTCATTAACTTTAATCTTGAATACAATTATTTGATCCAACAATCTCCCCCTTTGGATTCAAGATTAAAAAAAAAATTGGCAATAATCTTCGGGTCTTCACTTTTCTTGAAAACTTCAGATACAGTCTTCATCTTTCTCTTTCTTTAAATGAAGTGTCCTTCTAACGATCATCTTCAATCAGACTTTTGATAGATCAAATAAGCTCAGTCACTTTGAATTCTTTAAAATCTTCAGCAGTTCTCAGATTATATTCTCCCCCTTTTTGATGAGTGGTGAGAATCATCATCATCAAAACATAGCAAAATAATCTTCCCCTTGTTTATATAGTCATCAATTAAGCGTTGTCTTCATATATAGATCCCTTTGTGGAAATAAGAGCAGTCTCTCCAAATGGAGAAAATGATTATTTCAATCTATGTAGATTCAAATAAAAAATAGTAACCATTCGAATCTTTTCAAATTCAAACAGTTTAATAGGTGTAACCCTGAATCAACAAATGACTCAGTTTGGAATGCCTGTCAGTGACACAAAGTCACTGAGTAACATAAAGTTACTATATAAGGAGCTGGTTTGATGTTGGCTCCCCAGGACTTCCATTCAATCATCGAATAACACATGGTTATCTATGAACGTTCTGACAGAAAACAAATTTCTGTGTGCTCGTGCATGTGTATGAAAGAATTAAGCACCGATGATTGCTTTTCATTATAGGCTCAAAGTATGTAAACTTGTTGAGACAGCAACAAATTATACAAAGACTCAATGTGCATGAGAAAGGGTCCGAAGGTGGGGCAACTTTCCTTCTTTTTCAATATTAGTATCTTCCAAATGAAGAACCAATAGCATATGTGTTGCTTCCCCAGAAAATGTGAAACATTCTCTTTTTGAGAAAAGAATGAGTAGCTGGTGGGGTTGTATGCAAGAGATGGCATGGGCTAGTTGACTTTTTCAATGATGGTCACCAAAGAATGTGAACCAATCAGTAGATGTGGTTGCCCAGCTCAGAAAGAAGTTTGGTGCAGAGTCTGATATTCTTTTACTCTGTTCTCTCATCCTCTTTCTTTTAATTCTCATTTCTAACCAATCTCTCTTTTCCATTTTACCTCTTCACACACCAACACTCAATCTTTTGACCCTTCTCCCCTCAATCACTCAAGGAATACTTCCTGGGTAGGAAACACTGGTTATCGTGAATCCATGGAAGTTCTGTTAAGTTCTCACACTGAATCCCATGTATTTTCCTAAAATAACGTGCTATTCAACAGTCTTTTGTACATGAAAGCACAAAGGAATACAAACATGAAGAATAAAATGTTGGAGAAGTCAAAACATTTCGTTTTTGACAATGCAATTCTCCCCTTCAAACAAAAAAGAGTATGACAATTAAGCTTATAGACGATTAAGCTCTAAAAGAGTTTTTCAATTAAGCTCTTTGACAATTAAGTTCCTAAAAATCATTTAAAATCATACTTCACAATTCATGAAAATCTTTAAAGAATAGGAAGTGGTTTGAACATTTAATAAACCATTTTTCACAAGTGAAAGTTGTTCATCTTTCAACAAGTGATAGAGTGTAAGGATTAGAAATATATACCTGTAAAGAAGATTCCTTAACTCCCCCTGAAATTAATATTTTCAATGAAGTATCTTTGACAAAACTCAGATATCCTCCCCCTTGATACCTGTAAAAAGTCAGTTAAATCAGAAAAATATATCAGTAGAAATATTAAGCTCTTTGACATTGAAGTCCGAGTCCTAGACTGTATTGTCTAGAAGTCATCATTCTTTGACACTTAAGCAAGAGTCCTGATTTGTAGTAATCAGAAGTCATTGTTCTTTCTCCCCCTTAAACCTTGGGTGCCTGCAACACAGATTTATCTTTTGGTACCCACTGGTAGTTGGGTCCTAATGGGTTAGTTGCAGTTCTAGTGGGAGATATAAAGTAAGAACCATACCAGTTATTCACATAATCTTTTCTTACAAAATCATTTGAGCCACAGTAGGAACAACTAATTTTCTTTTGTGCTAACCTGATCAATTGATTGATTGTGTAAACCAGATCAGGTTTGCCAAAAGTTTTACCTTTTGAGGCATTGTTCCTTTTAGCATTTGATGTATGCACAAATGATTCTTCTTTCTTCTTTTCCTCTGAAGATCCTTTAACTCTCCAGATCCAATTTTCTCTATCTTTTTCTTTATCTTCCCTTCTCCAGAACATTTTCTTCCTAGACTTATTGTTCTTGAAGTTACCTGAACCATCAACATTGTTGTCATAGAAAAGGTTAGAAGGACGAATTTGATCAGTAGATTTAGAAATAAGACCATCATCTAAATCACAGAAAGGATTATAGAAAACATTTGTAAAATGTGAACTCGAAGCATTTTTTAGTGAAAAATCTGAATCAGTTTGATCATCTCTCGGTGATTGAGCTATTGACTCTGGCGTCTTGTGCTCAGTTAGCTTCACTTTGAATACGATCTCTTCAAGTTCCTATATCTTTGAAGACAAACTGTTTCTTTCCTTTTCAATCAGATCAAACTTCTTATGCAACTCAGATTTAGCATTCTTCTCCTTCAAGATGATTGTTGATAGCTCAGATAGCTCTCTTGTCAGCTTAGCTATCTCAGTCTCTAGATCTTTCTTTTCTTTAGAAAAGTCTTTATTTATATCCTTCAGCTCAACTTTCTTCTTTTCTTTCTCAGCCTTGTCTCTCTCAAGAATGATAACCTTCTCAAATTCTGAAACTTGTTGAGAAAGCTTAACACATTTAAGCTCTAACGATTTCTTCTCTTCAAAGGCTTTTCTGGAGAATTCAGAGAATTTCTTAGTAAATTATTTTCTCTCTTTCTCAATCTTCAACATTTCATCTTGGACTTTTGTATTGTCTTTGTCTTGGGTTGCCTATTCTTTCAGCATATCAATCTCAACCTCAAGACTGAAGACTTTATCTTTCAGTTTATCTCTTTCCGCAAAGACTTGAGAATTTATCTTTCTCAGTCCATTACTAGTATCACTTGCAACACTTACTCTCCTTCTAAGCTCCTCAAGCTCTCTTTGCATTAATTCCTTCTTTGACCAGCTTGAGCTAGAATTAAGACTTTCAGACTTCTTCAGCTTTGCTTGAAGACTTAAGATCTCTTTCTCTTTCGACTCAATTATTCCTGCAAAATTAATTTTAGAATCAGTAATGCATACTGAACATATAAAATCTTTCTTTGAATCTTTTGAATTTTCTTTTAAAACATTGATCTGAGTAAAAAAAAATGAGTTCTGAATCTTTAAATCCTTGTTCTCAGCTTCAAAAGGTAATATCTCGGATTTGAGCTTTTTATTCTCCTTTTCATAATCAAAATTCATGCCTGTATATCTTGACAACTGTCCAGCAAGACGTTTAACATTTGCTTTTGCTTCAGAAAAAGTCATCTTGTCAAAATCAAGGCTATAACCTTCAGACATCTTTAGCTGTATGGTTAGAAAGCAAACTTATCTGTACCAAGAGAATCAACTAGATGAGATCGTTAGAATCAAGAGTTGGATAAAAACTACACTCAAAAATTTTCAGAAAAATAAATTTCCAAAAATAATTAAATGTAGAATTTGCACATTATAAAACATAAATAAATTAATCACAGATAAATTAATCAGAGAGTCTGGCGCAAAAACGACGGTTTGCGCGAATAGTGGATGGCGCAAAAGAGAGTTTCGCGCGAGAGGTGGGTCGCGCAAAGTGAATTTTGCGTGACAAGGCAGTGGCGCAAAGTGAGGTTTGCGGGATGAACAGGTGGCGCAAAGATGGACTTGCGCGAATAGGCACTGGCGCAAAGCTGAGGTCGACCGGGGTCTTGCTTGACCGGGGTCCTGCTCGACCGGTGGCTTGCTTGGACCGGTAACTTGCTTGACCGGGAACTTGTCGACCGGTATATTGCACGACCGGAGAGGTGTTTCGACCGGTCTCCTGTTCGATCGGACAGGAGTGTCGACCGGTATTGGACCGGGACCGGATCAAGGTAAGACCGGTATGGTGTATTGACCGGTACTATGCTCAACCGGACTTTAGTGTATGACCGGTATGGGGACCGGGGAGGGGAGATGTGAGAAGACCGATATAGAGCAACCGGTACAGGGTGACCGGTATGCTACTACGACCGATACGATGTATTCAACCGGGATGACTTCGACCGGTATTTTCTTAATAGATCGACCCAGGACGATGATGATTAACCCAGAAACCACACAAAACATAGAAATCCAATGCAAAACTTAGACTATTGTAACCCAAAACATATATCAATCAAATCACAAGCAAAATCAATGATAAAAATCAACTTTCATGCTTCAATTTAACTGGAACAGGACTCGATAGTTCATGAAGATGCCGAACCCAGAATTTACAAAATCATCAAAAAAACCAATCACTTGATGATTTTAAATGTAATTGAACAATCAGATAACATTCAGAAGCATGAAACGCATATAATCATATCAATGTTGTGCATAATAACTCCTTAAATCTAAGAATCAATTTTTACCCAGTAAAAAAAATCGATGAACACAGTAAGATCGATAAATCCAAAAAACTTGATTCTTTAGGCTCTGATACCACTTGTTAAACCCAGATAACTAGTTGATTGATTAACACACAACACAATAAAGATCAAGAGATAAACATATCAGAATAACATACCACAATCCCTTGATTAATCAATGAAAACCTTGTGTGTTCTTGGTACCTTAGCTTGTGATTACAATACGGCTACTTCCTCTCTATATGATTATGAAAGTGATAATGAGGAATCTGAGAGGATTAACCTAAAAACCTAGTTAATCAAAACTACTTATACCTAAGCCGTATAGGCCTAATGGGCTTGGGCCCAACTACTAATAACTATTAACTTATTACAAATCAGACCCTCAATTTAACTTTAACACAATTGCAATTTAAACACTTAACTTTAATCTTGAATACAATTACTGATCCAACAGCCCATAGAGCATCATCCAATTTGGAGGCCCAGTCCTTTCTATGAGGTTTGACTACTTTGGCTAAAATTCCTTTTATCTCCCTATTCGACAGCTCAGCTAATCCATTGGTTTGAGGATGGTAGGTTGTGGCTACCCTATGCTTAATGTCATATTTCTCAAGGGCTTCGTCTAACAAGTTGTTTATGAAGTGAGTACCCTCATCACTGATAATGGCACGAGGTGTACCAAATCTGGTGAAAAATGTGCTTTTGTAGGAACTTGATAACAGTCTTAGCATCATTGGAATGGCAAGCCATGGCTTCCACCCATTTAGACACATAGTCTACAGCAACCAAGATGTAGGAAAAATTATTGGACATGGGAAAAGGTCCCATAAAGTCTATACCCCAAACGTCAAATAGTTCTATTTCTAGAATTCCATTTAAAGGCATTTCATTTCTGTGGGAAATATTCCCACTTCTCTGACACTCATTACAACTTTTTACAAAGTTGTAAGCATCATTGTGCAGAGTAGGCCAGAAAAATCCTGATTGCAAGACTTTAGCAGTTGTTCTACTTCCTCCAAAGTGTCCTCCACATGATCCTGAATGGCAGTGCTGAAGAACTGATGTTATTTCCTCCTTTCGTATGCACCTTCTAACCACCTGATATGTACAAATTTTAAACAAAAAATGTTCATCCCATAAATATTTCTTTGAATTATAGATGAGCTTCCTTCTTTAATGCTTATTGAGCTCCTGGGGAATAATCCCACAAGCTAAATAGTTAACAAGATCATCAAACCAAGGCATTGTAGAATGTTGTAGGGATAAAATCCTTTCATCTGGAAATACTTCACAGATGTCACTACTTTGCACAGAGTTATCTTGTTTCTCTAACCTAGATAAATGGTCAGCAACCTGATTATCCACACCCTTTCTATCAATGATTTCCAAATCAAACTCTTGAAGCAACAAGATCCACCTTATTAGCCTAGGTTTTGCATCTTTTTTGGAAATGAGATACTTGATGGCAACATGATCAGTATGAACTTTTACCTTAGTGCCAATCAAGTATGATCTTAATTTTTCAAAAGCAAAAACTACAGCTAATAATTCCTTTTCCGTAGTGGTGTAGTTGATTTGGGCTTCATTGAGAGTCTTATTTGCATAATAAATGGGGTGGAAAATCTTTTCCTTTTTCTGCCC
Organism: Arctium minus; assembly: GCA_954870635.1. NCBI lineage: Eukaryota > Viridiplantae > Streptophyta > Magnoliopsida > Asterales > Asteraceae > Arctium > Arctium minus. Next base: position 46,539,468 of record OX941094.1, on the reverse strand, counting down.
TAAAATAGCTCCTACTGCCCAGTCACTAGCATCACACATTATTTCAAATGGTTGGGACCAATCAGGTGTTACTACTACAGGGGCAGTGACCAATGCTTCTTTCAGAATTTCAAAAGCCTTTTTACAATTTTCATCAAAATTGAAAGCATGGTCATGTTGCAGTAGTGAACAAAGAGGTTTTGAAATTTTTGAAAAGTCTTTTATGAACCTCCTGTAAAAACCTGCAAGCCCTAAAAAAATCCTAATTCCTTTAACAGTTGTTGGTTCTGGTAGTTTTTCAATCACCTCCAATTTTGCTTTATTAACCTCAATGCCTCTTTTGGAAATTAAATGTCCTACCACAATGCCCTCTTTAACCATAAAATGACATTTTTCCCAGTTTAAAACCAAGTCAGTTTCTTCACATCTTTTAATACTCTTTTCAAGGTTTTGTAAATACAGATCATATGATGCTCCATAAACTAAAAAATCATCCATGAAGATTTCCATGGAGTGTTCTAACATGTCAAAAAAAATAGACATCATACATCTTTGGAATGTGGCAGGGGCATTACAAAGTCTAAAAGGCATTCTTCTAAAGGCAAAAGTTCCATATGGACAGGTGAAAGTGGTCTTTTCTTGGTCATACGGTGCAATGGCAATTTGATTGTAACCAGAGTAACCACCTAAGAAACAGTAAAACTCTTTTCCTACTAATCTGTCTAGCATCTGGTCAATGAATGGCAATGAAAAATGGTCTTTTTGAGTATCTTTGTTAATCCTTCTATAGTCCATGCATATTCTCCAACCTGACACTATTCTAGTAGGTATAAGTTCATTTTTCTCATTTGTTACCACTGTCACTCGACCCTTTTTGGGTACACATTGAACAGGGCTGACACATGTACTGCTTGTAATAGGATAGATTATGCCTGCATCAAGCCATTTCAAAATTTCTTTTTTAATCACTTCTTTCATTACATGATTAAGTCTTCTTTGAGGCTCAACTAAGGTGAAATTTATGTCTTCCAAGATAATCTTGTGTTGACAAATGGTAAGGCTTATGCCTTTCAAGTCAGCAATGGTCCATCCTAAGGCTTTAGTATGAAGTTTTAGCATATTAACCAACTTTTCTTCTTGTTCAGTTTCTAATGATGATGAAATAATGACTGGCAACTTCCCTGATTCTCCTAAAAAGGCATATTTCAAATGGGAGGGAAGTTGTTTTAATTCTAGATCTGGTGCAGCTTGTAAGGATGGAACAAGAGTTTTCCTATCCTCACTTTTTAATACTTCAAAAGTAGCAGTTTCTTGTGGTATTTTTAGGTCCTCAAATTCTTTTTCTTCCTCATCACTATCAGATTCAGCTATCCCCAAAATTTCCCCCAAACTTTTTTCTTGGCATCAAGTCTCAATCAAACTTAAGGTTGAACACTCTTCTCTTTCTTCAGGGTACCTAAGGGTATTGAACACATTAAAATTTACTTTATGATCTTGGACTCTCATGGTTAGTTCTCCTTTTTGGACATCTATCAAGGTTCTTCCAGTTGCTAGGAAAGGTCTGCCTAGAATGATGGGAACATCTTTGTCATCTTCAAAGTCTAGAACGATAAAGTCAGCAGGGAAAATAAACTTATCAACTTGAACTAGAACATCCTTAATCTTACCTTTTGGGCAGGCTATAGACTTATCAGCTAATTGAAGGGTAAATGTTGTGGGTCTAGCTTCACCTATGCCTAGAGTGTTGAAAACAGATAGAGGTATAAGGTTTATGCTAGCACCTAAGTCACATAGAGCTTTTCCTATTTTTTTTCCTCCTATGGAACAAGGGATTGTAAAGCATCCAGGATCATTCAGCTTAGGAGGGATTTTACTGGACAACAAAGCACTACACCCTTCAGTCAGAGCTACAGTCTCATATTCAGTCAACTTTTTCTTTTTGCTCAAAATGTCTTTTAGAAATTTTGCATAACTTGGCATCTGCTCAATGGCTTCAACCAAAGGTATGTTTATGTGTAGCTGTTTAAAAACATCAGGAAACTTTTTAAATTGAAGTTCTTCCTTTCGATTCCTTAACTTTTGGGGGTAAGGAATGTAAGGACTGACTGAAGTAGAGGGTGGAGTCTTTGGAAGAGTAGGTGCTGGAATGGGTGCTTGAGTAGATGTTTGGATAGGTTGTGAAACATGTTCTATTTCAGTTCTACAGGGTATTGCAGAACTGCCACCAGAGTGTGACACATCACTTACAATACTTTCTTTAGGTTTCTGTACTTGATTGGGATCATCAGGGAATAGTGATGGATAATCTGATCTACTTGGAATGTCTGGACTACTAATGGTCTTATCAATGTTCATGGGCTCACTAGTATTACTAGACTGGTTCACAGGTAATGTAGTAGTAGAGTCTAGTCTCATATTTTTCTGTTCAGGCTCTGATTTGGCTAGTTCTCTTTGGATGTTTTCTAAATTCTTTCCACTTCTTAAGGTCACAACCTTAACCTTCTCTTTTCCAGCTCTTTGAGGTGTCTCAGAATCACTTGGGAGAGTGCCTACTGGTCTTTTCCTAATTTCCAAAGCCAGTTGCCCCATCTGTGTTTCCAAATTTTTAATTGATGCTTGAGTTTGGGTTATTAACCTTTTCATCATTGCTTCCAAAGAAGTAGATGAATCATCATGTTGGTTGGACTTGTTTTGGAAAGAAGGTTGATGATTTTGAGACTGAAAATGGGTCTGTTGGTTGTTCTGATTGTTATTGTGTGACTGTGGGTGAGATTATTGGTGAAAATTAGACTGTCCTTGAGATTGTGAATGGAAATTGGATTGTCCCTGAAGTCTTAGCAACTAATTGTTATCAGTGGGACTATTCCAGGAAAAATTTGATTGATTTCTCCATCCAGAATTTTGATTTTGAGAAAAAGGTCCACTTTTGTTGACAAAATTAACTTGCTCAGGATTTCCCGTGCATTATTCAAAAGAATGTTGAAGGTGTATTAATCCCAATACAATTCAATCAAGCACAATTTCAATTCAAGATTTGACAATTAAGATTCTAGAGAGAGAGTAGAGAGAGAAACAGTCACAAGTATATTGATATGAAAATTATACGTACAATGAACTTTGTTTACAAACTCTTAAAAAGGCTAAACTATTTATACTAACAACACTTCTCTTACATGCTTACAACAGAAACTCTCACAACATAGAAACACTCATATCACTAAAGTTAACTTTGTTGACTTTACATGATTTTGACTTTTCTCATTAAATCTTGGATACAATTATACACTAACAAATGTCCATCACCACAGTAAGTACACTGCACAAAGTTGACAATAGGGATATGTGTAGTAGAATTAGATTGCACAGAAGGATTAGTTAGATTTTTAATTAAAGATGTCATATTAGAGAGTTGTGCAGTCAATGCTGAGTAAGCATCTACATCATGTATCCCTGCTGCTTTCCTAGGTGGAAGTGCATGTGGATCAGACCAATGTCCATTATTGTTGGAAATTTTCTCAAGTATGTCATAACCTTCATTGTAGGTACTAGCAGTGAAAGCTCCGCCTGCAGTAGCATCAAGAATTTGTTTAGCAGTGGTGTTTAAACCATTATAAAACGTCTCTAGTTGTATATAGTATGGAATGCCATGGTGAGGGCATTTTCTTAGTAGCTCTTTGTACCTTTCCCATGCATCAGGAACTGCTTCATCATCCAGTTGTGTAAATGTGCAGATTTCATTTCTGGACTTAGCATTCCTCGTGGGTGGAAAATATTTTTTTAAAATATTTTCTGCCATATTGTTCCATGTGATCACAGAATCTGGTTTCAAAGAATTGTACCAGGACTTAGCTCTATCCCTTAGTGAAAATGGAAAAAGTTTGAGTCTAAGAGCATCCTCAGATACTCCAGGGATAAGAAACAAGTATGTGATTTCCATGAAAGATCTTTAGTGAGAATGAGGATCTTCAGATGGCATACCAGCGAACTAGCCACTGGTTTGCAACATCTGAAACATTATAGGCTTAAGTTCAAAATGGGATGTATTAATAGTTGATTTAAGAATCCCTATGTGCAGCTGGTTTAAAATAGGGATAGCATAATCCATAATACCTCCATCTTTAGAATTTGCTAGCTTAAAAATGTTTTGTTCCTCCTCCTCAAATCGATTTATTGGTTGTTCAACTTCTTCCTCAAAAATGTCATTTCTAGGAATTATCCTAGGGCCTCTATTATTGTTCCTAGGTCCAGGACTAGGTTGTTCTCCTTCACCCAACACATTTTCACGTTCAGCCATTTCTGGAGAGGTTAAAGCTAAAGTAGCTCTTTGCGCTCTTCTTCTTTGTCTAAACGTTTTTTCTATGTCATAATCAAATTGGAAAAATTCCCCGTGTGGCAATCTTGGCATACACTGGTTTTTTAAAAGGTGGTAGAAAAATCAGCTTTTAAAAACTTTACTTAAAAATGAAAAATCTTTCAGCGTGCTTCGCTGCAACGGCGCCAAAAACTTGTTGTAAGAATATTGCAATCTTTTTTTGAGATTCACTTAAAATAGAATTTAGTGCAAGTTTATACCTTATTCTACTATCGTCTCTTAACAAGTAATAGTGGTACAAAGTACCGGATATCGATCCTCCGGGAAAACTATGAAAGTTCTATCAGAAAAGTCCAGTAATTAAAAGTCAATTTCAGATGGCGAATTTGAAGAAATTTTTTAATGGTCCTATGTTAACACTAGGAAAGTTCAGTTGTGAGAAAAGGCAAAGGGTGCAAAGGTTCATTAGGACAGAAACAAATGATCTGGTAAAAAGATATTATAGCAGTCTCATTTATCCTAGAATTAACATTTAATATAATCTTTTTAGGGATTATACATTTTCATACAGTTAATTAGTCGTCAGTTAATTATCTGTAATCTTTAATTACCTGAAATATGCTCAACGATACTTTCAACTATATTTTTTACACCTTTTTACTTTTTCATCGGTCTCGGTCCTAACTTTGCCTTGCACCCCAAGCTAAGGTTTTAGTCTATCATTGCTTGGTTTTTTCTCACAAAAGAAATAAATACTGAATTCGAAAGTTATGAAAACAAGGTGCAAGTAATGAAGTTTAAAAAGAAAACTTGTCGCACAAGTAATTAAAATTTGAAGTGAAGACAAAAATTTAAATTGCAGGAAATTAAATTACTGGAAAGTTAATGCGAGAAATGTAAATAAAACAGTAAATTGCAGAAAGTAAATGTGCTGTGAGTGCTGCCAAATTTGGTAACTTGCGCGGGAAGTTTCGTTTGAAAACTAGAACACTTGCAAAAACTTGGAAACAGTAATTTTACTACTTAGAAAAATCAACGTTTGGCACAGAAGGAAATTAATCCAAAAGAACGCCAAATATGTCGGCTTAGTTCTAAAAGTAAAATCAAAAGCAACCAAAAGAATTAAAGCAAAGGAACCTTGAATACTTTAGAAATTACTTGGGGCTTGCTTCAACAAATTACTACTAGCCACGTATTACAAAAGAAATGATTCACAAGTAACAAACGATTTTAAAGACTAGAAGAGTTTTGAGAGAGCAAAAACATACCAAGTGAAAATTCTTAAGTAAGCAATTGTAATCAAAACAAATGTGACCGAACACTTTAGAAATCGTTAGGAGATCACAAGCAAGGCCACGGCCTCAAGGTGATGTTTTGGTGTTCGAAAATGATTTGTAGCAAACAAGAAACAATTTAAAATAAACCACTAACACTTATAATAAAAAAAGGAATTATAAATCAAAACACTTGTATTCTTCAAAGCTTGTAACAACTATCCACCAAATTACAAGTAGTAAACCACAAATGCATGCCAACCAATCGAATTGCTTAAGATGCATGACCACAAAATGCCTTGTTCAAAAGTTTTCTTGATTAAAAGATCCTAAGATATCTCAAACATAATACTTGCATTCTATTTATAACAAAAATCATACTTTGCTTCCATGTTAGGTTGCAATCCAAGTAACAACTCCATGGGCCAAGCCCATTTCTTTTCTTTCAAAAAATTCGGCCATAGGGATGAGCCCAAGCAAACGGCCCAAATGATCAAACAACAATCCAAGTTTTGAGCCCAATTGCGACAACCAAAATACGAGAGCAAGCCTTCTTTAAGCCCAATTCTTCTTGGCTTCTCCGGAGTCTCGACAATCCTGGAAAATAAAAAGATAAAAATAATCATAAGAGACTAGACTAAAATTTAGCAAATCATTAATAAATAAACAAAACCTAAGAATATCCTAAAAGGGTGTAAAATAAAATAAATAAAGACTCAATTCCTAATTTGGGCAAATAAAAGACTTCTAAATGACACAAAAAGTGATGTTTTAGGGTTAATAAATTAACACCTATCAGTAATCGGTCGGTGATTCGTTCCAAACTTCCATGGGAGTCTTCTTCTAGATAGCAACGGAGGGAGACCGATTGATGATATAACAAGCGGTAGAAGTCGCTTCTACTCAAAAGGACTTAGGCATTTTAGAGTTTGAAAGCATGCCTCGAACTTTCTCAAGAATGGTGCGGTTCATCCTTTCGGCTACACCAACTGTTGAGGAGTACGGGCAACGTTATGATGCCTTATAATGCCTTCCTTCCGACAATAGGCATTAAACTCCTCGGAGCAAAATTCTAAGCCATTATCCGTTCGGAGATATTTCACCTCTTTACCGTATTTCTTTTCGATCATCGTCCTCCAATCTTTGAATATCTCGAAAACATCATTCTTGCATCTTAATAAGAAAGCCCACACTCGACGAGAGAAATCGTCAATAATAGTGATCATGTAAGAAGCTCCACCATAAGAAGTAACATGAGCCGGACCCCAAAGGTCAGAATGAATATAGTCAAGTGGCCCTTTAGTCGAGTGAATGCCACTTGAGAACTTTACCCTCTTTGTCTTGTCGTACACACAATGCTCACAAAATTGCAAATCGGTAACTTTGTGGCCATTCAACAAACTACATTGACTTAGCTCAGTCATGCCACCAAGGGTCATGCAATCGAGACGAAGATGCCACAACTTGGATAGATCACCATCGGACATTGACTTGGAAGCTACCGCAACGTCACCCGTAACGGTTTGACCCTGCAAAATATAAAGGTTAGCGGAATTTCTTTGAGCTTTCATTGCTATTAGTGCTCCACGCTTAACCTTAATAGCTCAACCTTTACCCAAGAACTCGTAACCCTTTTCATCAAGGGAACTAAGAGAGATGAGATTCCTTCGAAGCTCCAGAACATGTTTCACATTCCCAAGTATTCGGGTGACGCCATCATGCATACGGATTCTAATTGTTCCTTGACCAACAATAGGGCATGTAGCATTGTTCCCCATCATTATAACACCTTCGGAAACTTGCTCATATGTATGAAACCAACTACGGTTGGGACACATATGAAATATGCAACCCGAGTCTAGAATCCACTCTTCCGTGGCCTTTGGATTACCATCGGAGACCGTCATGACTTCACCTTCACTAGGTCCACCTTCATCGTGCTCAACAATATCGGCTTCCCCGGAGGAACCCGTTGTCTTGTTCTTGCCTTTGTTTTTGTCTTGAAGCTTAAAACATTCGTCAATGATGTGACCCTCCGTTTATAAAAGTTAAAAAACTTCTTCTTTCCACGAGATTTTGATCTTGATTTGCTTGAAGAGCTAGAGCATTTTTCAAAAGGTCTTCCCCTTGCATTTAATCCCTCGGCCCTTGGTTCATGACCGGGAACTATCTCCTTCATCTTCTCTTTTGAACTCAAAGCGGTATACACTTCCTCAAGAGTAAGTGAATCCCTACTATAAATGATTGTATCCATAAAGGTTGCGAATGATGGTGGCAAAGAGCATAACAAAATGAGACCCAAATCCTCATCGTCATATTTCACCTCAAGATTCTTTAAGTCACCAACTATCTCTTTGAATTTCGATAGATGTGCAGTAATTGAACCACTTGCAATAAACGATAGGCATATAATTTAAGCTTCATATGGAGCTTATTCGAAAAGCTCTTTGTCATAAGCATTTTATCTAGCTTACACCATATTCGGTTAGCCATTTCATCTTCTGCAACATCCTGTAAAATATCGTTAGACAAATGCAATCTAATCAAGGATGAGGCTCTCAAGTCATTTAGTTCATTTTCCTCTTCCGTCCAAGCACCGGGCATAAAAGCCTGTTCCAAAATACATTTGTGTAAATTTTGTTGAACAAGGACATCTCTCATCTTTATCTTCCATAAGAGATATTGGGTATCTCGCTCCAACAAAGGTAAATCGAATTTCATTGTCGACATAAGTGATACCCTAGCAAATCAATAATCCTACAATCTTCAATCGATTAAAGAATCTCAATATTAATCCTTGAGCTATGATACCAATTGTTGTGAAATTACCAAGACCCAAGTAGCTAAAAAGCTCGATGGTTGGTTCACGATAAAAATACAAATTACCCAAGAACAAATGAACTAAAGTTATATATCGAGATTCAAAGAGGAAATACGATTAACAATGCAAGATAATCAACCACTAAGAAATGTAAACAATGAACAAACCCAATAAATGTAAAATAAAGCATAAGTAAGAGAGACACCGAGATTTTTACGTGGAAACCCGGGAAGGGAAAAACCACGGGCGGAGGACGCCGAGAACTGATCCACTATCACTTGGATGATGATACACTTGAGAATTTTCTGCTTACAATAATGGAGAAACAAGTTAGGGTTATTGAGGTTTATAGAGTAAGGTTTTGAATGAGAGAGTAGAGAGTACTAGGGTTTCTATATTCTTGTCTGATAAGTTAAAATCAGCAGCTCACTTCTAAAAGAAAATAGAAGCTGGTGGGTTTATGTAACACCCCGGATTTCCATTATGTAATCTTGTTATTCTTGTGTTTAAGCGTTGTCGTTAGCACCGCGTTTGGTTTGTTGTTCGAGTTTGGTTTTTGGTGGTTTTGGATTAACCACAGGGAACCACGCGAGTTGCACCACGACTTGAGGTCGCGGCACAACCCGCGAAACCCACTGGATGTTGGGGTTTGTGGGACACGGGCGAGTTATTCCGCGAGTTGAAGTCGCGGCATAACCCGCGAAGTCGCCTGACCGACTTAGTGTTGGTCTTCACAAATATCTTGTTTGGTAAGAGATATTTCATTATCTCTTTTACTCTCTCTCTTTTCTCTCTGAAGTCTCTCTCTTTCAAGATATCGTTTATACCTCGTTTATTGCTAGTATTAAGTGCATCTAGCAAGGGTTCGGTATAGAAAGCTTCGTCTTCTCTCGGTGGTCGATATCTGGTTTTTCGGGTTTTATTCTAAAACCTATTTGGTGAGTTCCTACTACCTTTTCTAAACTTTATACATGTCAAAACTTACATTTTGAATTTCTATATATCTCCATGGTTTCAGATCTAAGTTTACTACATTTTGATATAACTTGAGTTTTGGGAGATTTTAGGGTTCCTGATCTATTTCGATTAAAATGATGGGTTTCATCTTATTTGAAGTAAAAGGATGTTTTACTTGCACATTTATGTGGGTTACTTGAAAGAATGTTTAAAGTTCATTTTGGATGATTTTCATTCTTACCAGAAGTTAAACTTGAAAATGCATTTTTGTTTATAAATGTTATTTTATGCCATATGACTATCTATGGTTGGTCACATATGTTGTTGTGACGAGTCTGTACCATTGCTAGTGGATCCCTAGGTATTGATTCTACTTACGCTTTTATGTGATTTTCTGGAAAGAAAGTAAAATAAGTACTACATGCACATTGAGTTGTGAGGTACTAAAAGAGAAAGTAAAATAAGTACTACATGCACATTGAGTTGTGAGGTACTAAAAGGGAAAGTAAAATAAGTACTACATGCACATTGAGTTGTGAGATACTAAAAGGGAAAGTAAAATAAGTACTACATGCACATTGAGTTGTGAGGTACTAAAAGGGAAATAACTACTTTCACATTAAGTTGTGAGGTTCTGGAAGAAGAAGAATAGCGAAAGAACTACTTGCACATTAAGTTGTGAGGTTCTGGAAGAAGAATAAAAGGGAAAGAACTACTTGCACATTAAGTTGTGAGGTTCTAGAAGAAGAATAAAAGGGAAAGAACTACTTGCACATTAAGTTGTGAGGTTCTGGAAGAAGAATGAAAGAGAAAGAACTACTTGCACATTAAGTTGTGAGGTTCTGGAAAGACTGTAATATAGTCTCATTGTAATATTTCATTCTTATTAACGATTGGACTGGGGATTGCTTATTAAAAAGATCTCCTTTTGATGCAAATGTTTATATCTTTTGAAATTATAAACTGTATGTTCTCACTAGGGTTTAAGCCTAACACTTTTTCTCAAATGATGTGTATAACAGGTTCCCATTATCGTTGGGTTGCTAAGGGCTTAAGTGTCGAGCTTGGTCTCGGGGATTTTGAGATGACTAGTATTGATGTTGGGCAATTGTTTAAGTCTCATTCTTTTGGTAATATTGGATTAGCAACTGATGTAATCTAGATAGTTTATGTTTAGATTAGTTTGTTGTTGAATTCCATATTCGTATTCAGGTTTGTAAGGGGTATGTACATTTCCCCTCTTTTGGGAGGTTTATACCAAGTGTGGATGCTTAATTGTCCACTTTCCACGTTTTAAATTCACTCTGGTTTTTAGGGTGTTACAAGTTGGTATCAGAGCTCTAGTTTGAGCGAACTAGGCATGAATGTAAGATGTCTAGACTTAGACTGAGTATTTTAGGCAACGATTGTGAGATGGGTAGAATTTCTAAGATGGGTTAGTCTTAAAGTCGACGAAAACTATGGTTATCAAGCGTTGTGGCGATGGTAACGAGAACCTTTATGTATTATATGTTCATAATCTCACCTAGCTAATGTTATTATGAGGATATTTATACGTGATGGTGCTTGAAGTGCCGTTACTGTGACAATTGGTAATGTAATAGTACGTTCTCTTGTGCTTGGTTTACTATTGCTATGATATTTGGTAGACGTAGTAGTACGTTTCCTTCGTGTTCAATTCTGTTAATCCCCTTCTTATTCATCCTCGTGCTTGTATGAACTGCCTCGGTATGGCGACCGTTGGGGTAGTAAGAAAGTTTCTGAATGGGTAACTATTAGAAAAGTTGATGATTTTAGTATTCGTTACTTGGAGTGACGGTAAGTATGGTGATTGCATTAAGTGGTCAGTTTCGAGTCGGATTATTTGGTTGGATTAGAACCATAGACTTTTGAATAGATGTATTCGAGGAGAAATTGTGAGGTGAACCTATGAAGTCCGTGATCTTTGCCTTAAGATGTTGGGCATCTGGATGACGATAGTGTAACTATAGAAATCGAGGAGCATGAGTTCAAGTTGATGTGTTAAAATGGTGTACATGTCAAAATGGGTATTTTGGAAGTAAAAGTATGTTTTACTTGGTATTTGTCAATGTGTGAGTATTTTGATAAGTTTTCATATTTGGTAAACTTGGGTTGTTTTAACCTCCGAAAATGCTCAGATTGGGTTTTGAATAGTTCAACAACTAAATAGCATGTTTTACGTGTTCTTGGTGGTTTTGTGCAAGTAAACTCTATTTTTATGATTTATGCATCTTTGCTGATTTTGTATAAATGAAGTCTATTTTACGTTATATGCATTTTAGGCGTATTTGCATTCATAAACCCTTTTGAAACTCTTTGGTCCCAATACGTGTTGAGTTTTGGGTTAATCACGTATTTGAGGTATGTGTCTTCATAAACATTGTTTAAAGACATTTCTTTATTTGGGGAATGTTAATTGTCGGCCAAATGGATTTTGAGCATTTTAGCTCTCGGTGTTGACTTAAAGAGTATTGAGGACAATTGTTCGGTTTTAATGGCTCGATTTAGAGTCCAAATTTCGATTTACATCTTAATGCATTTGATTACATATTAATGATAATTACAGGCTCGAGTGCTTTAGTCATTCATGTGTAGTCATGTAATCTTAGACTGTGTTGCATTGGATCCTTAGGCACGTAAGTAGTCTTATTTGATGGTCAATTGGGTGGTACGGGGTTGGACTCCGAGACTCATGTTTTATGACCAAAACTTGACAAGTAGGCCCTAGGAGGATGTAGTCTTGGGCACCATTGTGTGGGTGTGTGCCTAGACCTCCGCCGTCGGGGAATTTCCTCAGTTGTAGTCCCCGGGTGTGCCGGGTCTTTCGGGTGTCTTATTGGCATCAAGGTACCTCGTCTCTTTGGGTGAACTTGTCAGGGATTCGTAGGGACACTTGGGCTTTCATGTCGTTAGGTGTCATGCGATGAACGTTGTAGGAGTGGCATACTTTGTGTCCTTCCGCTCTCAACGGATACGGGTATTCCCCGTTGTCGGTCGCTGTATTTTGGATATTTAATTGTCCATTTGGTACATACGATTTTAAAAACCGTCGGAAAATGCATGTCATTGAAGTAGGAGTCGTTTTGGAAACATGAAGAGAAAGAGTTCATTTGGAAAACATTTTGTTTCAACCAATGAGAAGCTTTGGTTTAATTACCTTTTAGGTCGTGGTGTTTGCATAATTGTTGGTCAAACGTATTTCGATGTCTCTACCGGCTTTCATTCGGTATTTACGTAAACTGTTGGGTCGATGGCTCGTTTTAACTAAATGGAGTCTTGAGGACATTTGTCCGGTTTAAAAACAGTGGTGGAAATTTTATTGGCATCCAGTGGTATTGTTCCCCTTTGAGTTTTGTGGGAGCATTTCAGTTGCACATATCATGTATGCATATTTTATTGGAAATTTCAGTCAGGGTGTTTTAGCAAATGTTTTAGAACGATGAGCGCATGTTTATATTTGGCTTTGAACTCGAAACGGACATAAATTATTTCATGTTTTAACCGGGTGCATACGCATATCAATCTACTAGCTTTGTGAAATAAACGGTTGCATGCAAGTTTTGTTGTGAAATCTTATTTCGTGCCGCATTGTGACTAAAAGAGAGAAAACTTTAAGAGTTCGATATCATGAGCATGTTGTCTTGGGTTTTGCAAACATTTTATTTATACAGTTTAGAATTAAATTAAATTACTCTTACAATTGCTCAAATCGCATGCATATGTCTTTACTAAATTTTGGGGAATAAACCGATGTATGCGAGTCACGTTGGGAAGTTTTATTTCATGATATTTCATGGTTAATTGCAGAAATTTTGGGGTTCGATTTTGTGAATTTCCCTTCTGTAGTTTTGTACGAACGTCTTGTTATACATTATTTTAGTACGTAAAACTATTTCTCATTCATTACATAAAATATACTGTTGGTGTGAGTAATCGTATGAAAGATTTATGGTATTTCGGATAGAACTTTGGCCCATAACATATTTCAGTTATTGATTTTACTGATAGGAGTTTTCCGAAATGCATGAAATAAATTTCCGGTTTGCATGTCGTAGTAGTTACAATTTTGGGTAAGTACGTTTTATCGGTGCGGCCCAAATTTGAAACGCGAATAATATATATATATATATATATATATATATATATATATATATATATATATATATATATATATATATTCATTTACGTTCCTATTGTGTTGCTACATTTGGGAAATGATTGGAAGTATATAGGTCTTGTTGGAAATTTTATCTTCCGATGTTTTGTGTTAAAGTAAAAGATTTTAAAGTTGAAGTTGTGAAATCCTCATTTGGGAGTTGTACAAACTTTTATTGCACATGATATAGGACGGAAAGTTATTTTCATATGCATAGCATAAATTGATGCCTACTAAGACCCTGGTAGTCCGTTTGAAAATTTTGTTACGCATCTTTCGTTACCGTTTTATTAACGTAAGTACTGATCAAATGAGTTTTGAAAATGGTTTTATATGCGTGGCATTGGTGATCAATTTTGAAACCTATTGAATGCACGATAGTATATTTTCACCGCACGTTTAATTTATAAAACTTATGCATTTGAGAGTTTTATAAATTTCAAATTGGCATGGTAGTGTGAAAAACCTTGAACTCAGTGGGCTATAGGTGTAAGCCCCCTCGTATTAGAAGTTGATATTAAGGATTAAATGAGTCCTCGAAGTTTGAGGCGTTAGATTTGTGTTTCCTCCCAGTTAGTTAAGTAACGATCTTTATGCTTCGTTAAACCTTCAGATTAAAATCGTGTTCGGTTGTTTGGGTATGGTTGGTTTTGGAATTGTGGGAATTTGGTACGACGGCATGCTATGTGTCGGTGGTGTACTATATTGTTGGGTATTCGTGAATAATGATGATTTTATGGTTGACTGGTAAGGATGTTGGATTTGGGTGACTACTTCCAAGAGTAGGTGTCAACTTTGAATCGACATTGCTAATCGGGAATGAAATAGTTGGTAGTATAACCACGTTTGCAGAATGGTCATTCTAAGGATAGGTGTCGACACTCTATTTTGAGGACAATAACTGTTGGTATGCTTCAATGTATTTCCGTTAGATCTGGCGTGTCTGCAGGACGAGCGGTAAACTTAAGGAAATTAGATGTTGACAGTGTTCAAAAAGGCGCGCCATGGCGTGCGCCATGGCATGATATGGCGTAAGACGCGTCTCCGCCATTACGAAATGGTCCATAACGTTTCTGTAAGGTGTGGCTCACGCTATGGCGCCTTAAGGCGCGCCATGGCACGCCGCGGCGCACGTTTTTTCTAAGGCGTGACTTTTTTTCAATTTTTTTTTAATTTTTCAATTTTTCAATTTTTCAATTTTTTTATCTTTTGTGTTTATACATTTTTATCTTTAGATTTAACACTTTTATAGATTTATCTAATCACATTACTCACAGTTTCATGAAGTCATAAACGTTATGGACTCACGATTAAAACGAAGTTGTAAAATGTTCTATTTTAAATATTTAATCAAAAACTATTTTTATACTAGTAATTTATATTATTTTTCTTCTTCCAATATGAATGTACATTCTTTAATATCATTATTTGATTAGAATAATATATATATATAACATATACGTATATATAATTTTGAATATGACATACAAATTTGCCGCCTTATGTCACGCCTTGAAAAACGCCGCGTCCTCGCCGTGGCGTGTAAGGCTTAAGGCTTGACCTCGCCGCCACGCCACGCCTCACGCTATTTTGAACCTTGGATGTTGATAATTAAGAATCAATCATTGGTATGTTGATGATTGTCAGGACTTTCGCTAATTTAGAAATCGATGATTGAGCGCATGGTGGGAGTGTGGTGGTAATGGTTATTGGATACTTTTAGTGAGAATTTCGAGGTGGACTTTAAGTACAAATCGATCTTTCCAAGTGTGATGTTGGGTGCTTGGTGGTTCCAGATTTCGAGGACGAAATCTCTTTTAAGGTTGGGAGGATTGTAACACCCCGGATTTTCATTATGTAATCTTGTTATTCTTGTGTTTAAGCATTGTCGTTAGCACCGCGTTTGGTTTGTTGTTCGAGTTTGGTTTTTGGTGGTTTTGGATTAACCACAGTGAACCACGCGAGTTGCACCGTGACTTGAGGTCGCGGCACAACCCGTGAAACCCAGTGGATGTTGGGGTTTGTGGGACACGGGCGAGTTATGTCGCGAGTTGAAGTCGCGGCATAACCCGCGAAGTCGCCTGGCCAACTTAGTGTTGGTCTTCATAAATATCTTGTTTGGTAAGAGATATTTCATTATCTCTTTTACTCTCTCTCTTTTCTCTCTCAAGTCTCTCTCTTTCAAGATCTCGTTTATACCTCGTTTATTGCTAGTATTAAGTGCATCTAGCAAGGGTTCGGTATAGAAAGCTTCGTCTTCTCTCGGTGGTCGATATCTGGTTTTTCGGGTTTTATTCTAAAACCTATTTGGTGAGTTCCTACTACCTTTTCTAAACTTTATACATGTCAAAACTTACATTTTGAACTTCTATATATCTCCATGGTTTCTGATCTAAGTTTACTACATTTTGATATAACTTGAGTTTTGGGAGATTTTAGGGTTCCTGATCATTTTCGATTAAAATGATGGGTTTCATCTTATTTGAAGTAAAAGGATGTTTTACTTGAACATTTATGTGGGTTACTTGAAAGAATGTTTAAAGTTCATTTTGGATGATTTTCATTCTTACCAGAAGTTAAACTTGAAAATGCATTTTTGTTTATAAATGTTATTTTATGCCATATGACTATCTATGGTTGGTCACATATGTTGTTGTGACGAGTCTGTACCATTGCTAGTGGATCCCTAGGTATTGATTCTACTTACACTTGTATGTGATTTTCTGGAAAGAAAGTAAAATAAGTACTACATGCACATTGAGTTGTGAGGTACTAAAAGGGAAAGTAAAATATGTGAGGTACTAAAAGGGAAAGTAAAATAAGTACTACATGCACATTGAGTTGTGAGGTACTAAAAGGGAAAGTAAAATAAGTACTACATGCACATTGAGTTGTGAGGTACTAAAAGGGAAAGAACTACTTGCACATTAAGTTGTGAGGTTCTAGAAGAAGAATAAAAGGGAAAGAACTACTTGCACATTAAGTTGTGAGGTTCTGGAAGAAGAATAAAAGGGAAAGAACTACTTGCACATTAAGTTGTGAGGTTCTGGAAAGATTGTATATAGTCTCATTGTAATATTTCATTCTTATTAACGATTGGACTGGGGATTGCTTATTGAAAAGATCTCCTTTTGATGCAAATGTTTATATCTCTTGAAATTATAAACTGTATGTTCTCACTAGGCTTTAAGCCTAACAATTTTTCTCAAATGATGTGTATAACAGGTTCCCATTAGCGGTAGGGTTTGAGTGTCGAGCTTGGTCTCGAGGATTTTGAGATGGCTAGTATTGATGTTGGGCAATTGTTTAAGTCCCATTCTTTTGGTAATATTGGATTAGCAACTGATGTAATCTAGATAGTTTATGTTTAGATTAGTTTGTTGTTGAATTCCATATCCGTATTCAGGTTTGTAAGGGGTATGTACATTTCCCCTCTTTTGGGAGGTTTATACCAAGTGTGGATGCTTAATTGTCCAGTTTCTGCGTTTTAAATTCACTCTGGTTTTTAGGGTGTTACAGTTTAAACCCTTGGACGCACAAAAATCAGGCTACTAAATGGGCCTGTTAGACTTGAGCGACTTAACCATGTCGCCTCTGTATTGGAGGCAAACGATCTTCACAGAAGAAGTATACAACAGAGTATTTCAGATCATATGATCTTCTTAAAACATTGAGGAAGCAAAATAACAACATTGATAGTGTACATAGAGGACAAGATTATTACAGGGGATGATCAAGAGGAAATCTCCAGACTTCAAGAACAACTGGCGAGTGAGTTTAAAATAGAAAATCTGAGAGGGCTCAAGTATTTTTATTTATTTTTTTGGTATCGTGGTTGTTGGATCCAAATAAGGTATATTTCTCTCTCGAGGAAGTATATCCTTGACTTGTTATCGGAAGTTGTATTATTGGATTGCAAACCTGTAAGTATACCAATAAACCAAAACCACAAGCTTGGGGTGTGTCCTAACCAAGTTCCAGCAGACAAATGGAGGTATCAAAGATTGGTTGGGAAGCTCATTTATTTATCTCTTACTCAACCGAATATTGTGTACACATGGTGAGTCAGTTCATGCGGCATTGTCCAAGTAAAGATCATATGGGTGTCGTGATCCAAATCCTTTGATACTTAATGTCCTGTCTTGGGAGAGAACTTATGTTCTCAAAGAATAATCATCTAAGGATTGAAGGCTTCACATATGTTAATCGGGGAAAAACAGAAGGTGGTAACCTTATCAAATGCATGCCGAAGCAAGATTTTCAAGGGATGGCCAGAGGTACAACTTTGGCTAAATTAAGAGACTAATGACATAAATTGTTTTGCTCTTAGCTCTGAAATGAACTTATTTCGCTATAATAAAGCCGCCATAAACGTCTCCCGCAATCATGATCCATTAAGCATGTTGAAATCGACCAGCTCTTCATCAAACAGAACCTAGAATATTATTTGTTTCCTATTAGTCAGATTAGAAGATCGGCATGCTCGCAAAGGAAGATACAATTAAGCAAGAACTTCTATAGCTCACTGGACAAGTTGGGCATTAGAAATATATATCTTTGCACCAACTAATCGGAATTTCTTTTACAAACTCTTTCCTTCATTTGCTCTCCATAATAGTTTGTGTATTTTGTATGACGTAGTCTTAAAATAGTTCCTTTTGTATCTATAAATAATTGCAATTAGCTTCAAAGTAAAAAAGTAAGAGACCTTATAATTTGTTCAAAATAATTATGCAACCCACGTCGATCGACATTTACTCGGGAGTAGTAGCAAAGGAAAAGAAAAAGACATACGACTGAAACCAGAAGAAGAAACGAGTAGGTAGAGAAACATTGTTCCCAATTTTGTTATGTTTGGTTTTACATGTAACCGTCATAATATATCTTGGTGAAATTTTGAATTTTGTACCACGAATTTTCAAACTGCAACGGTCTCATCTAATCTTGGGATGTTTATTTACTATTTGGTGATCATATAAATTTTAGGGTGTTATAAAAATTGGGTAAAAAAACTAATTCAATCATGTTCGTATAGAAACATTTTAATTATATATATGGCATGCATTTGATCCCAATAGTTGCAACTGCCAAGTACAACTTTAGAAGAAGCGTTGCATCTAGGATTTTTATGAAGTTTTGCATACTCAACACAGAAGGGTGGTGTAAGTGAGTTCGGGACTGTTTGGTTAGTTTTCCATTAGGCATTGTTTGGCAAACTAGCTTATAAGCTAGCTTGTAGCTTATAAGCTAGCTTTTCAAAACGCTACTTTGAGTAGCGTTTCAATAAGCTAGCTTATGGTCATCCAAACATCTAAGCTAGCTTTTTTTCCTGGTACACGTTCGGATGTCCATAAGCTAGATTATAAGCTAGCTTATTGAAACGCTACTCAAAGTAGCGTTTCGAAAAGCTAACTTATCAGCTACAAGCTAGCTTATAAGCTAGTTTGCCGAAAATAGCCTAAGTCCTATATGGAGTGTTAGTGTATATATGTGTATAAGGCCCATGCCCATGGGCCTATATAATCCCTGTATATAAATATCTTGTATCTTCTAGTCTAGGTTAAGTTTTTAGTATTATTATTTTTGCCGTATTGTATGTTTTCTCTCAATCAATATATCGAAGTCATCAAGCCTTCAGCATATTCATCGTCTCTTTCAATCACCATCATCTTCTAACATGGTATCAGAGCTGTAGGTTTGCTTTCTTCCTCACCCTCACCGTCACCATCCTTCTCTCGCCGTAGCCGCCGACAATCAAAACCCTAGCCGCAGACAACCTCTGAGACTCTCGTCGTCGCTGCCCTCTCTGTCTCTCATCGCCGTCGCCGCCCTCTTTGTCTCTCATCGCACGGCGCAAGTTTGCGCCAGTTCATCAGGTTTGCGCCAGTTCATCAGGTTTGCGCCAGTTCATCAGGTTTGCGACAGTTCATAGCAAGGTTGCGCCAGTTTCAAGTCTCCAAGTGTTTAGCACAAAGTCAACTTTTACGCCAACCTCATCTAGCGCAAAGTTGGTTTTTGCGCCATTGCCTTTGCGCTACCATCATCTCGCGCAAAGTTGGTTTTTGCGCCATTGCCTCCTAGCGCAAAGTTTCTTTTGGACGACCATCATCTCGCGCAAAGGTAGTTTGCGCCATTAGCTCTTAGCGCAAAGTGTTATCTTGCGCCAGCCACTCTTAGTGCAAACTGTCTCTTTGCGCTAGCCAGTCTTAGCGCAAATCTGAAGTTTTTGTCATGTACATGGCTGCCCATCTCAGTCATTCAAATCCCATTTCGGTTGTTTTCAATGGTAGCAACTACATCCTATGGCATCACCATATGACAATTCTGCTAAAATCCCACGGGCTTTACACCTATGTTACTGGTGCATCCAAACTTCCAGTTCAGGCAGCAACTGAGAATGTTGTTGATTTTGCAAAACGCACGAATGAGTGGGATGTCAATAAGGCACGTAGTCTGGGTTTCATTAATGCTTCCACTACTCCTAAGATCAACCAACAGTTTCTTGGCTATGTCACCGCCAAAAGTCTCTGGGATTTTCTCGCCAAGCGATACACGTCATTGGGTCTATCTCATCAGTATCAACAGTGGACCACCTTTCAGAACAAACGCCAGCTTCCTGATCAATCCTTAAACTCTTATATCTATGAAATGCGGTCTCTCAGAGATCATATAAGTCTTGGTGCACCACAGAGTTTTGATGAAACGGCTCAACAATTCATAGCCTACTTCAACCAGCTACATTTGATCACCATTCTGATGGGTCTTACTGATAAATTCGAGAATGTTCGTGCTTGTCTTCTTCATAGGCAGCCACTACCAACCCTTGAAGAAGCTATATCAGAGTTGTTAAGTGAAGAAACCCGTCTTCACATGCGTTCACCGGTGCCCGCTAGTGATAGCGTCCTCTACACTTCTGATCCCAAGGCAAAAGGTAAATGGATCAACAGCAACCATCCCAAATCTGTGGGAAAAACGAACACATCTGAGTGTGCCTTTTGCCACTCTACTACTCATCTTCTCCTTGATTGTCCTATTCGCAAGTGTCGTCGGTGTTGCATCACTTATCCACGCCATTTTGAGTCTGATTGCCCTAAGAACTCAAAGAACACTGGTTCTCAGAACCAGACTCACGCTGCTCAGAACCGGACTCACGCTATTGTTGGGTCTACTATCGCTGATACTGATGTTTCTCCAGTCTCCTCACCTGACCTCATGGAACTGATGCGTCGCAATCAGGAACTCATGGAGCAGATCTTGTCTGGTGCTATGGGTATGAATTCTCAACACTCAACTGCATCAGGTAACTCTTGGCTTTTTGACTCTGGGTGTTGCAATCATATGACACCCTGCACTGATGGTTTTGTTTCTAAGAAATCACCTCAGCATTTTACGTCAGTACGAACTGCTGACAACACTGGCCTACCGGTATCTTTTAGTGGCAACGTCTCCACTCCCCATATACAATTACCGGATGTTCTAAATGTTCTGAAACTATCTCTGAGATTAGTTTCGATTGCGCATCTTCTAGAATCTAATTTGATCATTTTATTTCATTCTTCTGGTTGTGTTGTACAGGATCCAAAGACCAAGCAGATCCTTGGACTCGGCCGTAAAGTTGGATGGATGATTGAAGTGGTCTATCTTCGCCTTCCATTACCATCTTCAAGTCTTGTTGCCTCAGTTTCCAACACTTCTTCCTTTTACTTGTGGCATGCCTGGCTAGGTCACTTATCTCTAGCCAGAATAAAATCATTAGCAAATTTAGGGGTGTTAGGAAATTGTTTATCAACTGACAGTATTTCTTGTTTATCATGCAAACTTGGCAAACATCATGTTTTATCTTTTAACACAAATGAGTTTAATTTTGCTTCTCATTTTGATCTTATTCATTCTGATGTATGGGGACCAGCACCACATCCATCCATGGGGGGTGCTCGATATTTTGTTATTTTTATTGATGATCATACACGTTTCACATGGATATATCTCATGAAACATCGTTCGGAGCTACCTCAAATTTATATTATGTTTGATCGAATGATTCACACCCAATTCTCAAAATCTATAAAGAGTCTTAGAGCTGACAATGCTATGGAATACAAAGAGTCATCTCTTCTCTCCTTTCTTCAATCTCAGGGGACTCTCTCTCAGTACTCCTGTCCCGGCACATCTCCTCAAAATGGTCGTGTTGAACGCAAATACCGTCATATTCTTGATACGGTTCGCACTCTTCTCATTTATGCTAAATGTCCAGAACGTTTTTGGGGTGAAGCTGCTTTCACTGCAGTTTATACTATCAATCGTCATCCTACTCCCACCCTTAATAATAAGTCTCCTTATGAGGCTCTTCATGAGGTCTCCCCTGCCTATGAACTTCTAAAAGTTTGGGGTAGTGCTTTTTTGTTCAGTTACAACCTCATGAACATACCAAACTTGAACCTCGCTCCAGACTTTGCTGTTTCCTTGGATATGGTATTGAGCACAAGGGTTATCGCTGCTGGGATCTTATCTCCCAGCGTCTTCGTATATCTCGTCACGTTACCTTTTAGGAACATGTTCCTTTTTCTTCTATATCCAAGTTTCGTGGGTCCCCTACCTTCACCGCTCCCTTCTTTACTGATGCTTCCGTCTCATTGGACTCACTCCAATCTGATATCTTTTCGTCTCCGCCTATTGCTCAAACACCTTCTGAATTCGCCTCTCCTTCAGAGTCTCCTGCCTCTACACAGCCTGCCTCTCCTAGTTTTCCTGATCAACATCAATCATCTGCTCCATCCGCACAGCCAACATCTGAGCTGCCTGCTGAGTCTTTGGCTCCTGGACCGTCTCAATCTCAGAATGTTAGACGATCAGATCGGGTAAGACAAGTTCCTTCTCATCTTCGTGATTATCATGTTTATGCTACTCTGCTGTCCAATCACGAACCTACTTCCTACAAGGAATCCTCCTCTAATCCTGATTGGCAAAAAGCTATGGATGAGGAACTTCAGGCTCTTGACAAAGCTCAGACATGGGAATTTGTCCCTCTTCCACTGAGAAAGTCACCCATTGGTTCCAAATGGGTGTTCAAAATCAAGACAAAATCTGATGGCTCTATTGATCGGTACAAAGCTCGCCTTGTGTCCAAGGGCTTCAATCAAGAGTACGACATTGATTATGAGGAGACATTTGCACCTGTTGCTTGTGTCACTTCTGTTCGCAGTCTTCTAGCCATTGCAGCTATCAAACAATGGCCTCTCTTTCAGATGGATGTTAAGAATGCCTTCTTGAACAGTGACTTATCTGAGGAAGTCTACATGACACCTCCTCCAGGCGTTCGACTTCCACAAGGTCAGGTTTATCGTCTTCGGAAGGCTCTTCATGGACTAAAGCAAGCTCCGCGAGCTTGGTTTGAGAAGTTCAGTTCCACAGTCACCTCTCTGGGTTTCTCACCCAGCAACTACGATTCTGGACTGTTTACTCGGACCACTGAGGCTGGCACAATCTTACTTCTTTTGTATGTGGATGATATGATTATTACTGGCAGTGACTCTACAGGCATAGCTCATCTCAAGACATCTCTCAGATCCTATTTTGAGATGAAGGACCTTGGCTCTTTACACTATTTTCTTGGTCTTGAGGTGCTCTCCAATCCATCGGGAATTTATCTTTGTCAAGCCAAATACACCTCAGATCTCTTGTCAAAAGTTGGGCTTACTGACAAAAAAATTGCATCCACTCCTCTTAAGCACAACCTTCATTTGGCTCCGAATGTTGGACCTCCTCTGCGTGATCCTACTTTGTATCGACAGTTAGTGGGATCACTTGTCTACCTGACAGTGACTCGCCCTGACATTGCTTATGCCGTTCATACAGTCAGTCAGTTCATGTCTGCACCATGTTCCAATCACTATGATGTTGTCCTTCGCATCCTTCGATATTTAAAAGGGACCATGTTTCACGGTCTTCATTTTACATCCGCAACATCATTGACTTTGCGAAGATTTTCTTATGCTGATTGGGACAGTGACATGACTGATCGTCGCTCCACTACCGGCTACTGTTTCTTTCTTGGAGACTCACTCATATCTTGGAGGAGCAAGAAACAATCTCTCACAGCTCGATCCAGTACTGAAGCTGAGTATCGAGCACTAGCTGACACGACTCAAGAACTTGTGTAGTTACGCTGGCTACTCTCTGACATGGGGGCTCCTCAACATTCTCCAACTCCATTGTGGTGCGACAACAACAGTGTGATTCAGATCGCTCACAATGATGTATTTCACGAGCGAACGAAGCATATTGAAATTGTCTGTCACTTTGTTCGTCAACACGTGACTCGTTAGACTATCCAGCTTCTTCCTATTTCAACTATTGATCAACCGGCCGACATTTTCACTAAAGCTCATTTACCAGGACGGTTTCGTGATCTAGTTTCCAAACTCCATCTGGCTCATTCTTCTCTCGATTGAGTTTGAGGGGGGATGTTAGTGTATATATGTGTATAAGGCCCATGCCCATGGGCCCATATAATCCCTGTATATAAATACCTTGTATCTTCTAGTCTAGGTTAAGTTTTTAGTATTATTATTTTTGCCGTATTGTATGTTTTCTCTCAATCAATATATGAAGTCATCAAGCCTTCAGCATATTCATCGTCTCTTTCAATCATCATCATCTTCTAACATGGAGAAAGCTCCATGTGTGAATTAATTGTGTAAGATTGAGAAGGTTTTCGTTTGGGACGGTTTTCTCAGGAGTGTTTTTTTTTTTAATTGGGATGAGCAGGTTTGGAAAAAACTTGATTTTATGTATAAAGCTCCCCCTTAGAAGCTTATTAATCAGTCACTTACTGAATAAGTTGAGTCTCATCAAGCTTATTAAGTTACTAACAAATAGGCGCTTGTGTGCATGTTTCTAGATAATAAGGGTCTTGTTATTTAGTTGCGAGTTCATTTACTTTTGTAACCTTAACTATTGGTTATGGTGGAGGTTAACCGGTGGTGGACCTATAAAATTTGCCGATGGAATGCACCTTTAAGGTGGATCAAAGGTCCGCAAAGTCGTTGATTTGTTTTTAGTTGAATTCATTTGGAGGGATTTTTGAAGTTATTTTGTTGATTTCAAGTGACTTTTTTGGTTTTTGGTTGATTTCAAGGGACTTTTTGGGTTTTTTGTTGATTTCGAGCGATTTTTTTCAGTTTTCTGGTCGATGTTCTTTGTGTTTTCAAATATCTCGAAGCACCCTTCAAATTTTAGCGATGCATCCTTTTATACCCCCAAAAACTCTACGTATGAAAATAAGTTGAGTCGGGGCAACGAGACCCCGCTTGGAGCTTAATAAGTCCTCCCTGTAACCGGACAAGGCTTAGCAAACATACGTGAATTACAATGTAAAATTGTATAGAGTTTTAACCCTATACACCACAACAAAGTTAGATTTATAGGACACCTAAAATACGTAAGTGTCTTAATAGAGTATTTATATGAATTAACTATTAAGTTATAGAAACATAAAACGTCCTATATATCTACAATAAATTTAAAGCACACTTTTAGATGTTTTAACATATTCTTTTAAACTTTTTTTAAAATAAAGCGTACTTATAATAACTGGATAATTATATCGATCTTTAACTGAAAAGTTAGTTTTGGAGTTGGTCATTGCTTTGTATGCTTGTACATATAGCATATGGACTTAAACCGAACTAACTTTGTCAAACATAACCATTAGAGGGGTTAAACATGGATAAATAAAACAATAATTAAACCAAAAATGTGAGGAAATTCTCCAAACATAGTAAATTTGCAATTTATGAAACTTGAGGGACTTAAAGTGAATAATTGAAAAATATAAAAACAAATTATAAAAATAAAAGAAATCATAATCAGATTTGTCTCTCCTTCATCTTCACTTTTTCTCTTCAAACCCTAGACCCAACTCATCCACCATGAAATTAAGCCTCAAAACATGATCAAATGATGAAAGATTGAAGATTTGAAGCTAATTCTTGAAGATAAACCATTAGGTAAGCTTACAATCTTGAAATCTAGGGTATTTGAGGAAGATACATACTAAGTTTGTGTGTGTTCTTGTTGATTAAGGGCTGGAGTTTATAAGGGTTTGGAGGAATCAACACCTTGAAGAGGTGTAATCATCTTTAAGGTAAGAATTTTGTAAAAGCTTAGAGTTAGACACTTGGTAAGTTAAGATTCAAGTATGTTTTGATTATGTGATGTTCAAGGCTGTAAAACCAAAATGAAAAGACTTCAAATTGGTTCAAGATGGTTTAGAATGGTTACCAAATCAAATGATAGTGTTGATATCTTAAAAATAGTTAATCTTGGTGCTGTTGGAAGCAAACAGAAAGTTGTGGTTACTTTTAAAATGTGTATAAAATTAACCATTTATCCAAATGAGGTGTGTGATATGTGGTTGGAAACCTTAGTATGTCTAGAACAATTGTTATGAAGAGTCCAAAAGCTAATTTTGAGCTTAAGTGTGCCAAAATACCCAATTACAGCAGCTGGTCTCTGTAAACTCGGGATTTGCACACTGTTAGTGCAAAATTCATATAAAATCGATCATAGCTTCAAACAACATGAATCCAGTGCGATTGGACTCCTAAGAGGCATAGGTACAACTTTCGTTTAGACAATATTAACAAATTGTGCTCCTATGTATGAGTAATATATCCAACACAGAGATGGACAGAAGCTGAAATGTGCAAGGGAACTTTCTTTTGCAATATTTTGGTTGTTTTGTTCAAGTTCTTTTGCACCATTTCATAAACACTAGCATTGAACTATAAGCATATAAGGTGGAAATAAAGTTAACATAAACTAATAAAAGGGTGCCAATAGGATAAAGAGATCAAACGAAATCATTGTATAATTTTAAGTGTATCTTACTTGTGATAGGAAATCCGATTAGCAAGAATTGGAAACATTGGCATTCGAGCATCTTGTCTGATCTTCTCGGATATATAAAGGTACGGATCTCTTATTTTCTTGGAACGGGATTGACCTATTGTTGAGGGTTAATCCATTCAAATATGATTTACGAATTGTAAACTTGAGATACGAAAATACCTCATTGATGTTGATTCTTGGATTTGTAACTTCTTTGTTGAATTCCATTTGGTGTTCCATTAGTTGAGCACGACTTAGGACTTTTCCAAAGTTTGTTGCTCCTAATAGGAACCGTTGGCCCGGTTCTTGAGTTTTACTCTGAATGCTGAGGCGCGAATGGAATGTGATAAATATGGTTTGTTGAATCGGTCCAATGACCGTGATATTATCAGATTGAGAATGGCACGACTAGATAGAGTCAAGCCATATTGACATTGTTCATTGATTGTTGTTATATCTTTGTGATTCGGTTAGATCACATATGTTGTGATCCTTTACCCAGACACTTAGTCGGGGCACCGACTTTGTGATGCTTCCATGGTGGCTATAATCACTATGGCGTCCTTGTGTATGCGTGGAAAGTGCACTGGCCCTGATCCTGCCATAGGGGCGAATGGATATCCTAGGAACAGAACAGAACCAGGACTGCTTTAATAGTAGTCGAGGGCTAGTGGGCGTCGTGCCCACACCACTAGTTCTCACTTATGCCCATAGAACCGTACATTCTTTGGGAACAACGGGTTTAGTGTATTCGGGTGATTTATGTGAACTTGAATAACACGAAACATGGAACGGGTGATTACGTGAACCCTTTGTTATATATTTGTGATATTCGATTGCTTATTTTATCGTTTCATGATTATAGGGATAATTTGTACTTACCCTATATTGTTTATTGTTGATTTCATTGATCTGTTCACTGAGTTATTGCTCAGCCACGTTTGTTATTCCGTGGCAGGTTCTAGAGACAGACTTGGGGAATATCCGGGTTGAGAGACCAAGAGTGGATATTTTGAAGACTAACTTACCGAACAACCTTATTTTGTGAATAGATACTTTTGGGATTGTATATATTTATATATGTACCTTAACATCCGGCTATCTATAACTAGTACTATTTTGCTATAAAGTTTTACTTAGTTGCTCTGTATGTGTTTAAGCGAATATGGAATTAGTATGGGATGTTACATTTGTTACCTATTTTATTGGACATTGTTTGAAAAATGTTTTATAAACACAAGTGTTCTATAAGAAATGAGTTATAACCGTATACATTGTATATAGCCGTAACCCTATGTATCCCTAGTTGCAACTGTCTCACACGCATAACGAAAACCGTGACAATTGAGTCATATAGTTTTTTAGCAGTGAAAAAGACATAAGAGAATTGTTAGAAGTAACAAAGCATAAAAACACATATGTCGATAAGGAAATTGAAGATAGAATGTGCATCAATATGAACATGTGCACATTCAACATATGCAATACAAATGTGTTTCATTTCATTTGCTAATTATTTCAAGAACCCACAAACCATCATACAATTTATTCAACTGCAAATCGATTTCCCACAGGGCACACTTCACTTAATTATTACCCAAGAACTTCTTGAACCACATAGCTGAGTTCTTGGGGAATCGTTTTATGCCATTTTTGTAGTCGACATAAACAATGCCAAATCTTAGACTGTATCCTGAACCCCATTCGTATGTATCAAGAAACGACCACGGGAAATAACCCTTCACATTTACCCCTTTCCTAAATGCCAAGCCATCAATCTGTAAGCAACTTAACATACATACTACAACAAAATGTTAATATGACGTCAAAAATATATTGTTTTCCAGAATTTAAGGTT